>CM045769.1:126449718-126601659 GCA_025200525.1 Camellia lanceoleosa | reverse complement strand
TTTTGAACAAATGTACCAAATCTTTGATGGTACTTTCTAACTTGGGTATTAGAATTGATCTTGTCTTTTTGTATTAGTCGATCCTTTCACTCTTTGAGTCGATTGGAGATTACATCACTGCTGTATGCCAGGTCGATCTGTTGTGTGTAGAGGTCGGAGTGATTTCGGGGTGTTACCTCGAAACATCACTTGCTTGTTTTCAATGTTTGTCTTTTGCTTCCTTTCGTCTATTGCGCCTTGGAGCCAGTTATGCTAATAGATTTTGAATGCGAGCAGCGATGATTTTCACACTCTTGTGTTTTGCTTAGAGTGTGCAGTTGTGCGAGAGAATTCTAAATGAGATGGAAGTATTTGACTAGAACATACTGTCTTTTACGTGCCTTGAAGTCATCAAGCATTGGCCTAAGTTTTTCAAAACTTTTCAAACCTTTGTGGTGAAAAGCGAAGAGGAAGGAATTCCTTAGGATTTGCAAAAATTTGATCAATTGAGAGAAAGAAGTGCTAAGCCTTTAATGAATGAAATCATGCTTGTTAGTGTAGTACTGTAGAAGGACCTAAGCACTCGATCGAGATTGGTCCTACCTTTGTCTTCGGCTTGTGGCGTATTTATCGCTTTCCTAAAAACTTTCAAAAAAATGTTTCTTAGCAGCGATCTCTGTGAAGACATGTGGAATCGGTCTTGAAGATTATGCGACGGTACCTAGATCGCTCTCGGCCTCGAGACTCGACCTCCTTTGCTTTCTAAACCTTTGGTGGCATTGAGAATGTTCAACTGATTGACCACATATGAAGGCACTGTGTGGCGGTTGAAAATAGATGCAACCCTCAAGACAAGAGGCACCAAAAGTCGAGATCAAGAAGGTTAGATCTCATCGGAAGAAGCTTGCAAAGCTAGATCGCGGAAGCACCCTCCGAACTAGGGGCAAAAATATCCGATGTGCGTCGAAGAGCCAAGGTGGATTTTACCTTAAATCAATACAACAAATGACCATTCTCACGGATAAATGAGAGGCTTCAATCACAAAAACCATTTATGGACTGTTACACTTTTACCGCTTTGAGGAAGGCTCATTGGGCGAAAACTTAGGAAGAGCGACCAGGGCAAAAGTTAGAAGCGAAAAAGAATGAAAAAAAGAAAAAAAAAGAAAAAATGCAAAGAATACAAAAAAGAAAAAAAAAAGAAGGAAAGAAAAGAAGTAAAAAATGGAAAAAATGAAGAAAAAGAAAAAAGATGCTCGCATGGCGGTCCCGAAAACACAGCAGTGCCTTGGCAAAAGTTAGAGCATAAAAAAGGAGGTTAAATACCCCGAAGTGTGCCTAACATGGAACTACGTAAAAGGCTTGATTCCCATGTTTGAGATCACTGACAACTTCACTCTAAAGTCGGTAGTAAAACAATTCAAATTCGAAGCTATGTCCATGTGATGGTTTTAGATCATCTTGTAGCGCTTCTCTTGTGTCAAGAAATACACGGTGGTGTTCATACAACTCGAGGGCCGACTACAATGTCGTGCTACGACATCATCAAACAAGGGGCAACAAATTTGGTGCCATTCAATGCAACTAACAGTGTCATTTTTCAAACAAGGGAACCTTTTCCGATTTGCCATGCGGTAATCGCGCCAGACAAGGGCACATTTTCCATTGCTATTGGTCGAGGTTGTGCATCTCAAAGAAGTTGGTTCCTGCTTGTTGGCCGGTGGGCCGTTTAAACAGCCGCTTGATTTGAGAATTTTTCTTTGAGGTTGACTATTCTCTCAAAAAATCATTCCATCTTTTCCATGGGACCACATTTCTCGGACCCAAAGAGGAAAATTTTCAAAGTGCTCATAGCTTTGTCTTGCATGATTTTAAATCAAAAAATCGAACAAACATGCTAATCTAACTCTTTATGATTGGTCAAAATTGTTTTTGTAGAAAGCCAAAAACAAATGGTCAAAATGATGAAGCCCTAGGGGCACTGGTTGGAGTCGGTGTCCTGTCTTTTCCCCGTTACCTACCATTACGATACTTGAAAGGGCACTCTACACCGCTAGAAGAGGCTACAAGCTCAGGGGTTAACAACAAAGGGCTGAAAGCTCTCAAAATCCTCCAAGCAATTATCCAAGCCAAGTCTGAAGCACGAATCGAGCCCAGAGGCAAATATTCCACCTTACTCATCATCGACAATGAGATCTAACTTATGTCTGAAACTCCCCGTGAGCTGTCGTTGGACCGACGCGCCTCGTGGCAGATTCCGCTCATAAACACCTAATTGTTGCACCATTGGCCCCTCTGTGGAAAGAAACTCATTGTTGTGAACAGAAGAAAAGAATCTAGCGTAATGCTAGGGGCAATGAACCAATAACTTCACATTTATCCATCAACCACCGGAGGAGGATAAAAAAATGAGAGATTAAAGAATAGAGATGTGCAGGTTGAGAGAAAAAATTAGAAAAGGGCTTTTAAGTGAAAAATAGAGCTTGAGGGTCAGGTGATGTGAGGATCCAAATGAGAAAGAATTGGGAAACACTACCGGCAGAATTGCAGGGTCCCCTGCATGTCCAGGAAAGTGTCGTGTCTTTTTGTTTTATCTCATTCCTTGTTTTTGTAGTCGTCTTCAAGTGTTACCGGCATTTGTTTTTATCCATTGCTTTTTCCGTTGTTGAGGCTTTTTTGTGTTCGATCGTAGGCTCAATACCCGATTAGAACTCATTTCTTAATTTCAAAAAAATCATCATCTTGTGCTTTCAGTCTTGTGCCATTCTCCACATTGGTGCAAAAAATTTGTTCTTTCAAAAACCGTGGGGTTCAACTTTCGAGTCATACAAGCGATAAATCGGGATCTATACGAAGCTATATAAGTCCCTGCTTTACTTAACATCAAGACCTTTAACAAAAGAAAAGAGGAAAATCGAGCATCTGAGTGTGTTTCACCTCCGGCAAATTCGTGGATGTACCCGTCAAAGCCTTGTCAATGCTCCAAGTATGGGTGTGCCTCTACCTCAAGCTCAAAATGTTTCGCGGAAGTATCAACTCATGTCTCCGATCGTAGCTCATTGTCGGGTTGCGTGCGAGTCGTATCCTTTTGAAAACCAAATTTGTCGATTTGCATGCATGCTCCTAGTATCTGAAAAAAGGTGTTAGGCAGTTGGCATAAATGGGAAAACCAATTTGTAAGTACACCATTGGCCCCTCATTTTCAAACTCGGTGCCGATGTCTCCATACGAAGAAAAGCGGAAGCATATAGCACAAGTTCCATATGCAAATGTAGTTGGTGCATTAATGTATGCTATGGTTTGTACAAGGCGACATCTCACATCTTGTGAGTATGATAGCGGTACATACATGGCATGGTTAATCTGGGATTGAAGTTAGAGAGAGATAACCCGACTTGGTCGAATTTGGGTGGATATGTGGACTCAGTTATGCATTGGTGACTTGGACAAACGCCGATCAACAACGGGGTATGTATTTACGCATAAAGGGCGGTGAGTTGGAGGTCAACACTTGATCAGCGGTGGCTTTATCTCTCTGAGCCGAGTACATGGCGTGTGAAGCCTTTAAGGAAGCTATTTGGCTACATGGGTTAATTGAGGACTTGGGTATTGTTGAAGCATGTTGAGGTGTCTTGTGACAGTCGAGTGCCATTTGTTTGGCAAAGAACCGAGTTCATCATTCCCGCACTAAGCACATTGATGTCGTTTCCATTTCATCGAGAAATTGTGAATGAAGGCGATATTCGATTCAAAAAGATTAGTACTCTGAGATAATCCCGACCGATATGCTCACAAAAAGTGGTTTTGGGATCAAGTTCCAACATTGTTTAGACTTGGTCAACATCTCTCGGAACTGAGCACCTTCGGGTGCAAGGCAGTGTTGATCGATCACTATGTTGGATAAGAGAATCCTCGCCAAGGTAGAGATTTGTTGAAGATTGGCTAAAGATTCTTGCCAACACAACTTGCCAACCTACAAAGGTGATTCTCTATGTGAAACTTGCCAACCTACAAAGGTGATTCTCCATGTGAAGCCAACACATTGCAAGCGAACATGGGCTGACCATCGAAAGGAGAAGAAGTGAGGCTGGCCATGTGCAAGGCCCACCTCCACCTCTCTTCTGTAATGTGTATAAGTGGAGAGGGTGAGAACAGAGGGAAATACACAGTGAGGTGTGAGTTCAAGAGAGAAAAACAGAGAGAGAGAATTATTCCGAGAGTGTTGTAATTCTTCCATTTTCTCAATATAGTGAATCCGCTGCCCTTGGACGTAGGCGACTTGCCGAACCACGTTAAATCTCTTGTGTTGTTGCTTGTGTGTGTTCCCTGGTGTGCCCCCGATCCACAACAATTATTCCTTAGGGTCTCCACTCATGGGGATGCGTGAATTTCGTCAGCAAGGTTGGATATCACACTGGCGAAGCAAGAAACCCTGCACCCGGCGATCCCAATCTAGGAACATGGATTACCGAAAATCACAAAGTGAAAAGTTGGCTTGTTGACTCAATGAGCCCGTCGTTGATCCAGCGATTTATTCATCTTCCCACTGCCCAGGCAATATGGGAGGCTGTATCGAAAACCTTCTATGATGGATCAAACGAAACTTATATTTTTGAATTGAACCAGAGATCCTTCTCCACTACATAAAATGGTGGACCCTTGTCAACATACTACAATGAACTTCGTTGCTATTTTCCAGAAATTGATCAGGGACTATCTCTCAAGAAGGAATAGTTAAAGGAATGGTCTAGTTGTATTATGCGATGGCTAGGCTTTGGGTTCTATAATTTTTGAGTGGACTCGATTTGAATTTTATCGAGGTTAAGGGCGAAACATTACGAAAAGACTCAAAACTTGATTTGGAGAGCACATATGCATATGTTCGGAGAAAATACCAATAGAGACAGACCATGAGCGCTCTTGTCAAATCTTTGAGAATTCAGCACTGCTGACCAACCATACCTACCCAGGACCATCATTTGGCTTGTTGAGAAATAGAAGCAATCAATCCACTAGCAAGTCTGGTGGCTTGATGTGTGCTCATTGTGGTGAAACCAGTCATTCGAAACAACGATGCTATGAACTTATTGGCTATCCGGAGTGGTGGGATTTCACCAAGAAACCTCGCAAGAAGCTCGGTGGAAAGGCAATGGTGACATCTACTTGAGGCGAGATCCATCGCACCCTACAACAAACGTTGCCTACTCAGGTATTGATGTTAAGGCCTCTGTGTTCTCTGCAATTTCTAAGAATAATACTTGGATTATTGATACAGATGCATCCAATCATATGACTAGGGACTCTGGTCAGTTACAATCTATTTTTCCTTCTCCTTAATCTGTTGTCTCCATGGCTAATGGTAGTATATCTCCCATTACTGGAGAGGGCTCTGTCACTCTATATCAAACTCTCACATCAGATACTGTCCTTGTTGTTCCATCCCTTGAATATAATCTTCTGTCTGTTAGCCAAATTACCTCTATTCTTGCTTGCACTATCGCTTTTTGGCCCTCATTTTGTGTTTTTCAGGACATTCTAACGCGGAAGATTCTTGGTTATGGTTGTTAATCATATTATTTAATTTTGATGATGTCTAAAGTATTATTTGTAACAATTTAGATGTTTTTAATGTATATATTTATTTGACACAAAATATTATCTTTTTAATATATATATATATATATATATTTGTTAAATATTAGTTAAATAAAAATATTTTTGAAAACTTTACTATTCACCTTTTGAAAAATTGAGGCTGATCACTATTCACTTTTTGACCAAATTAAAAATTGATTAATTATATTATTTTGATAAAAATGATGGGTTGGTTGTATTATTTTGACAAATTTGATATTGATGGGTTGTCTTGTGTTGACAAAATTAATATGGAGTGGTAGAATATATTTAGTTTAAAATTTCTACAACATATACAATATTTTAAAGATGGCATACATTTTCAGATCCATCATAAATATCATTTAAAGAGATTTTTTCTATATGCAAATATTTGATTAGAACATTATATATATATTGCATATAATATAAATAGAATACATCACGTGCGCTATTAAATTTTTTACATTACATTGATTATATCATATCACACTATACTACATTGATTATATCTTATTATAATCAAACAAGAAGAAAAAAATGGAGTTATATATATATATATATTATAAACTAGATGGAGAAAATTATTTGTTTGTTTGAAAGTTGTGAACTTTGTATTAAATTGTCTACAAAAACGGTGGCTCCATGTTTGAAAAAAAACAAAAAGAAAAAATCAGTCTTATTTTTATCTTTTTAATTCTTATCATTTGCTGACTATTCAAAATCAAGAAGTGTGCTTATGTAAGCGATGACATCAAGAGTGTGCTTATGTAAGCCATGACATCAGGAGCGTGCTTATGTAAGCCATGACGTTAGGAGCGTGCTTATGTAAGCCATGATGTCAGCAAGGAGCGTCCAACTGATATATTTTTGTGTATAAATAGAAGTGTTGTGTGTGGAGAAAAAATCAAGAACTTGAAGAGAAAATTTTCTGTGAGCTCCAAATTGTATTATGCTATTTTACTTTCAAATCTAAGTCTAGCATTTGTTCTTACACTTTCATATCTACTCTTTGTGAGAGAATTATTGTAAAAGAGGGTTTAAATTACCCTTATTCTTATTTTTTATTTTTTAGAGAGATTTTGTAAGGGTAAGGCTTTTATTGTTGAGTGAGGCTCAATAGATAAGAGTAAGTCTTGTGCCAAATCCACAAGCTGGGTGGTATATTTATTCAATTGATAGTAAAGAAATTCTCAAGGAGGTTCCTTGGAGAGTGGGCGTGGAGTCGGCGTGCGAACCACTATAAATCGCGGTTGTTTGATTTTCTCCCTATCTCTCTTACGCTCATATTGATAATTATTATTCATTTTTTTTATTTATTAAAATTCTGAATATTGTGTTAATTTTAATATTGTGAAATTTTTAATAACCCAATTCACCCCCCTTCTTGGGTTGCCTATCTGGGATAACAATTGGTATCAGAGCCTAGACTCTAATTTCTGTGACTTAACCGTCTTAGAGTAGATCATGGCAACCCCTAGTTATTCCTTACCCGAGGGACAAGCATCTAATAGGCCACCTCTATTTAGCGGCACAAATTTTAGCTATTGGAAAACTAGGATGACTATACATATTCAATCTAATGATTATGAATGTTGGAAAATTATTTGCAATGGTCCAAAAATTCCTACCAAAACTGTAGATGGACTTAGGATTCCAAAACCTGAAGATGAGTGGGATGAATCAGATATTAGAATGGCCCAAATTAATGTCAAAGTTACAAACATGTTGTACTGTGCCTTAGATGCCAACGAGTTCAATAGAATTTCCACATGTAAAACATAAAAGAAATTTGGGACAAGCTTATAGTGACTCATGAGGGAACCGAACAAGTTAAATAATCTAGAGTCAGTTTGTTAGTCCATAATTATGAACTTTTTAAAATGAAGCCTGATGAAACTATTCCTCAAATGTTTACTCGTTTTACTGATATTACTAATAGTTTAACTTCTCTTGGCAAAACATATACTAATGCTGAAATTGTAAGAAAAGTGCTTAGGTCATTGCCAAAAAGTTGGGAGACAAAAGTCATTGCCATTACCAAAGCCAAGGATTTATCGAACCTAAGTCTAGATGAGTTAATGAGATCTCTCTTAACTCATGAGCTCATAATGCAATAAGGAAAGGAAGAGGAGGACAACAACAAGAAGAAATAAATAGCCTTCAAATCCACCTCGAAACATCAAGAGGATAAGGAAGATGATTCAGATGAGGATGAGGAAATGACATTCATCACTAAAAAGTTCTAAAGGTTTGTGAGAAAGAAACAAGCCGTACGAAATTTTTTCAGAAAAGACTTCAACAACAGGGATTTTCAAAGAGGAGAAAATCACAAAAATCAAGTGACACCTTTAATGCAACAAACTCGACACTACAAATCGAATGTCCGTAACTTAAGAAAAAATTCAAGAAGGACAAGAAGAAAGCTATGATTGCAAGATGGAGAGAAGATAGTGATGAAAGCGACGTTAAACCGAAGTTTGCAAAACGAGGTTGCTAACCTATGTTTAATGGCACTTGAAATGAAAATGAGGTAAATGACTTAATCCTTTACATTTGATAAATTACAATTAGCTTTTGATGAATTATATGCTGAATTTAAGAAACTTAGTTTGAAAAATAATTGTCAAAAGAAAGTAATTTCAAGTTTATCAAAAGAAAATGAATCATTGACTTCCAAGATAAATGTTTTAGAAAATGAAGCCATGAAAATGAAAAAGGAAAATGAGATTTTAACTCAAAAAGAGTCTTCAATTTCTGAAAAACATTTAGTTGCATTGCAAAAAGAAAACGACTCTTTAAAAAATGTGCAAATTATTTTGAAAGAAAATATTAAAGACTTGAAAACTACTCTTTCAAAGTTCACTCAAGGTAGAGAGACTTTAGATAAAATTCTTAAAAATCAAAACCGTACTTTTGGTAGAGCCGGAATTGGATATAAACCTTTTTCAAAAGTAAAAACTGCCAAAAATGGCTTTGTATATGCATCTTCTAATCACTCTCATCTCACATGTCATTTTTGTGGAACAAAAGGTCATATTTCACCTTCATGTCCTATTAAAAGAAATCCTTTTGTTAAAATAAAAAAGATGTGGGTCCCTAAGGATATCCCGAGAGTGTCAAATTCTAACTTTTATGGACCCAAGAAAAAATGGGTACCAATAGAGAAATCAAATTTTTGTAGGTATGTTTCAAGAAAAAATCCAGTAACGATAGATGGTATCTTGACAGTGCATATTCGAGGCATATGACTGGAAATAAAACTATGTTCGCCACACTTCAACCAAAGGATGGCGGATATGTGACTTTTGGCGATAATGGCAAGGGTAAAATCATTGGTGTAGGAAGTATTGGTAAAAATCCCTCTCCTATTATTGAAAATGTTTTATTTGTTGAAGGTTTAAAACATAACTTGCTTAGTATTAGATAATTATGTGATAAAGGTTATAGAGTTATTTTTGAGAAAACTCATTTCACTATTGAAAACACCCTAAAAAATAAAACTTTATTTATAGATTACAGACATGAGAATGTATATGTGTTTGATTTGCACGATTTGTCTTCTCATTTTAATATTAAATGTTTATCTGCTATAAACGATAATGGTTGGCTTTGGCATAGAAGATTAGGACATGCTCATTTTGATTTAATTTCCAAACTTTTAAAAAATGAGTTGGTCATAGGTTTACCAAAATTGTTTTTGAAAAAGATAAACTTTGTGATGCATGTCAATTTGGAAAACAAATTAGAATTTCTTTTAAATCCAAAAATATTGTTTCAACTACTAGATCGCTTCAACTCTTGCATATTGATCTATTCGGACCATCTAGAACATTAAGTTTATGAGGAAAATCTTATGCCCTTGTTTGTGTTGATGATTATACTAGATATACATGGGTATTATTTTTAGTACACAAAAATGAAACTTTTTATAATTTCTCAAAACTTTGTAAAAGAATTCAAAATGAGAAAAATCTTAATATTTGTAGTATTAGAAGTGACCATGGTAGAGAATTTGAAAATGATGATTTTATTATGTTTTATGATAACTTAGGAATAAATCATAATTTCTCAGCTCCTAGGACTCCTCAACAAAACGGTGTGGTTGAAAGAAAAAATAGAACTTTTGAAGAAATGGCTGGTACTATGCTTTGTAAAAATAATTTACCTAAATATTTTTGGGCGGAAGCTGTTAACACTGCTTGCTATGTTATAAACCGTGCCATGATTAGACCTATTCTTAAGAAAACCCCTTAAGAACTTTGGAAAGGAAGAAAATCTAATATTAGTCACTTGCGTGCTTTTGGTTGTAAATGCTTTGTATTAAATAACAATAAAGATAACTTAGGAAAATTTGATGCTAAATCGGATGAAGCTATATTTCTTGGTTATTCTATGTCTAGTAAAGCTTATAGAGTATTCAATAAAAGAACTCTACTTGTTGAAGAATCTGTGCATGTTGTTTTTGATGAATCTAACGATATTATTTCCAAGAATCATGTAAGCAATGATATTGTAGAAAATCAACCAAGCATGGAGAGCATTTACAAAAAGGAAAATGAAGAAAATCCATTACGCGAACAAGAAGAAGAAATGACAATGGAGAAACTTCAAGAAATATATGCTCTTCCAGAAAGTGACTCAAATCTACCAAAAGAATGGAAGTATGCTCATGACACCCCAAAGACCTCATCATAGGTGATGCGGCGGAAGGTATAAAAACTCGTTTCTCTATTAGAAATATTTGTGGTAACTTAGCATTTGTTTCACAAATTGAACCAAAATCATTTTTAGAAGCTGAAAATGATGAAAACTGGATTTTAGCAATGTAAGAAGAATTAAATCAATTTAAAAGAAATGAAGTTTGGTTTTTGACCTCTCGACCTAAGGATCATCCCGTTATTGGTACAAAATGGGTTTTTCAAAATAAAATGGACGAATCTGAAGTTGTTACTAGAAATAAAGCTAGATTAGTAGCTCAAGGCTATAATCAAGAAGAGGGAATTGATTTTGATGAAACTTTTGCACCAGTTGCTAGACTTGAAGCTATTAGAATGTTACTTGCTTTTGCGTGTTTTAAAGATTTTAAATTATATCAAATGGATTTTAAAAGTGCTTTTTTAAATGGATACATTTTGGAGGAAGTCTATGTTGAACAACCTCCCGGTTTTGAAAATCATAAATACCCTGATCATGTTTTCAAACTTTCAAAAGCTTTATATGGCTTGAAACAAGCTCCTAGAGCATGGTATGAAAGATTGAGTAATTTTCTACTTGACAAAGGTTTTTGTAGAGGAAAAATTGATACAACACTTTTTATAAAAATCAAAAAAGAAGATATGCTAATTGTTCAAATTTATGTTGATGATATCATTTTTGGTGCTACTAATGAAAATTTGTGCAAAGAGTTTGCTAAAGACATGCAGGGTGAGTTTGAAATAAGGATGATGGGGGAATTAAATTACTTCCATGGTCTACAAATTAAACAAACTAATAATGGAATACATTTAAATCAAACGAAATATATCAAAGATCTACTCAAAAGGTTTGAAATGGAATCATCAATGCCTGCAGCAACTCCAATGAGCACATCGATAAAAATCGACAAAGATGAGCAAGGTAAACCTGTAGATGAGAAGAAATATCGAGGTATGATTGGTTCTTTACTCTATCTTCGCAAATAGGCCCGCATAATGTTTAGTGTTTGTATGTGTGCACATTTTCAATCCGCACCGAAAAGAGTCACACATCACCGTAGTCAAACGATTTTCAGATATCTTGTTGGCACTCAAAATTTGGGATTATGGTATTCTAAGGAACCACCTTTTGAACTTTTTGGTTACTCAGATGCCGACTTTATGGGATGTAGACTAGACCGAAAAAGCACTAGTGGCACTTGTCATTTTCTTGGACACTCACTCACTTCTTGGTTTTGCAAAAACAAAACTCGTTGGTTTCATTAACCGGCCAAGGTAATACATTGCCGCCAAGGGTGTTATGCACAAATGCTTTGGATGAAACAACAACTTCAAGATTTTGGACTTCACTATGATAAAATTCCTATAAAATGTGACAACATAAGTGCCATTAACCTTTCAAAAATCCTATTCAGGACTCACGCACTAAACACATTGAAATAAGGCATCATTTTCTAAGAGATCATGTACTCAAAGGTGACATTGAACTTGAATTTGTGCCTACAAATCGTCAATTAGCTGACATATTTACCAAGCCTCTCAATGAAGAACAATTTTGTTACATTAGAATGTAACTTGGTATGATGAATACTCCAAGATAATATGTATATAAAAATGATTTTTTTGTAAATAAATAATTAAATAAAATAACTATAGTAATAATAATTATTATTATAAAAATAATAACAATAATAATATACATATATTTATATATATAATTTTTTTTCTCTCTCTCTCTCTCTCCGTTCGCCTCTATCTCTCACCCACTCTCCTTACTCTCTTTTTTCTATTTCTCTTGATCTCTCGCCTCCTTTCTTCCTCAACCGACTCCATATCCATGTTTACCATCGCTCACAACCATTTTCACCATCCACAAAATCACCCATCACTTTCATCACTACCATCATCCACTCAAATCCTCACCAATCCAATCGAACTCCATCACTTCTCCACAAATCAGATCACCATCGTTACCGATTCATCAAGCTCCATCACCGATCCATCAAGATCCGTGATTGATCTATCAAGATCCATTGCCGATTTATACAAATTCGCCACCGATCTACCCAATCTTCTCCATTTTTTCCGATCATCAAGGTCATCACCGATCAACATGTTAAAATTCTTGTTGCACTGTGTTGTATTTTTTTACTTGTTATATGTGCTCCAAATTTTCTTGAATTTAATAATGGTTGCTTCTACCTTGTTTGAAGAATTTGTTTTTATTTTTATTTTCTCCTTTTATGCTAGTGCACTTGGTGTAGTTGTTTATGGCCAGATCTTAAGAGCCCTTGGTATTATAGATTGGTAATTTGTTTCTTCAAATTTATGTAATTTTTAGTGCATTAATTCAGGGGGAGACTCATATATTTTCATTATAAAACTATATAAAAAAAGGGGGCATGTGTAGATTTTGTGCATAATTTTAGGGGGAGTATATACACATTTTTTCTTACCCCTTGTCTGTCATACTCCTTATCTGCACCAACAAACAAATTTTTTTTTGTGCAATGACAGAATTAAAAAAAAAATAAAAAAATAAAAAAAATAATAAATAATAACATAAATAAATAAATAAAGGAAGAAATGCTCGCAATTTTATTTTAGAAAAAGAAAATATTACTCGATTACATGTAAATTTTCAGAAGGCTTCATAGATTTTTTATTTTTCAGTTCTCTCAACAATTTTTCATGAGCCTCTTTTACATGTCTCTCTCTATTTTCGATTTCTGTGAGTCTTGGCATTATCACCGTTGCATAATAATGCACTGCATTCTCCAACTGTGCATTTTTTCTTTTTAGCTCTTTCTTCTCCTTACACATATTAACTACTTGTTGTTTTAACAAGCACACCTCATCTCTTCATTGCTAATTTTCATGTACTCTTGCTTGTAATCGTCGCGCCATATTGAAACAAGAATATGGCTCTGGTATTAAGAGTCATAGTGTTATTAATAGCATCTAAATCATTTCGATTGCCAATAACACTAGAACCCTCATTTGTGTATAGCATGTGCTCACATCGGGTATTCTCTCATTTGCTCGCACATGTGCACCTCATGCAGGTTCGACTCATTGATCGATAAGGTAAGAAATGACATGATTACAAAAGATGCTAAAACAAATTTTTCTCTCAAACACTTGATGATTTCGTATCTTTGCCTCTGATCTGTGTCACTTTTTATATACTCCATTGATCCATTACTCGATGCATATCTTATATCCGCTCAAATCTTTTGTTTGTCAATATTTCCTCGCCGAGATGCTCCCAAAACCCCACAATGATTCCATGACAGACGGCCCATTATTTTATTTTTGGTCAGATTATTGTATCAAATGTGTTTGTTTCTTATCTTCATCTTTATTTTGATGATGTCAAAGGGGAGAAAAATATGATTGCTTTTGAAAATTATATGTTGCAGGGTTATCAAATATTTTGTCAATTTTATTTTGTGTCAAATCCATACAAATATTGCCATCATAAAAAAGGGGGAGATTGTTAATCATATTATTTAATTTTGATGATGTCTAAAATATTATTTGTAACAATTTAGATTTTTTTAATGTATATATTTATTTGACACAAAATATTATCTTTTTAAAATATATATATATTTGTTAAATATTAGTTAAATAAAAATATTTTTGAAAACTTTACTATTCACCTTTTGAAAAATTGAGGCTGATCACTATTTACTTTTTGACCAAATAAAAATTGATTAATTATATTATTTTGTCAAAATGATAGGTTTGTTGTATTATTTTGACAAATTTGATATTGATGGGTTGTCTTGTATTGACAAAATTAATATGGAGTGGTATAATATATTTAGTTTAAAATCTCTACAACATATACAATATTTTAAAGATGGGATACATTTTCAGATCCATCATAAATATTATTTAAAGAGATTTTTTCTGTATGCAAATATTTGATTAGAAAATTATATATATATTGCATATAATATAAATAGAATACATCACGTGCGCTATTAAATTTTTTATATTACATTGATTATATCATATCACACTACACTATATTGATTATATCTTATTATAATCAAACAAGAAGAAAAAGATGGAGTTATATATATATATATTATAAACTAGATGGAGAAAATTATTTGTTTGTTTGAAAGTTGTGAACTTTGTATTAAATTGTCTACAAAAACGGTGGCTCCATGTTTGAAAAAAACAAAAAGAAAAAATCAGTCTTATTTTTATCTTTTTAATTCTTATCATTTGCTGACTATTCAAAATCAAGAAGTGTGCTTATGTAAGCGATGACATCAAAAGTATGCTTATGTAAGCTATGACATCAGGAGCGTGCTTATGTAAGCCATGACATCAGGAGCGTGCTTATGTAAGCCATGACGTCAGCAAGGAGCGTCCAATGGGTATATTTTTGTGTATAAATAGAAGTGTTGTGTGTGGAGAAAAAATCAAGAACTTGAAGAGAAAATTTTCTGTGAGCTCCAAATTGCATTCTGCTTTTTCACTTTCAGATCTAAGTCTAGTATTTGTTCTTACACTTTCATATCTACTCTTTGTGAGAGAATTATTGTAAAAGAGGGTTTAAATTACCCTTATTCTTATTCCTTATTTTTTAGAGAGATTTTGTAAGGGTAAGGCTTTTATTGTTGAGTGAGGCTCAATAGATAAGAGTAAGTCCTGTACCAAATCCACAAGCTTGGTGTTGTATTTATTCAATTGATAGTAAAGAAATTCTCAAGGAGGTTCCTTGGGGAGTGGGTCGAGGCGTGCGTTTAACCACTATAAATCGCAGTGTTTGATTTTCTCTCCCTATCTCTCTTACGTTCATATTGATAATTATTATTCTATTTTTTTTATTTATTAAAATTCTGAATATTGTGTTAATTTTAATACTGTGAAATTTTTAATAACCCAATTCACCCCCCCTCTTGGGTTGCCTATATGGGATAACAATGGTGTTAGACGGGGCAAACTCTATTACTTGGAGTTGGAAAATGGAGGACCAAAAATAAGTCAGGCCAATCACACTAGCAGAGAAGACAAAGCTAGAGCCCTTATTTGGTTATGGCATCAAGACTCGGCCATCTTTTTTCTTGTTATCTTCAAATTTGCACCACATCTTTTTTCAGTTTTGAATACTTTGGATTTCCATTGTGACATTTGTGAATTGGCTAAGAGCCATCGTATCCCTTATTTACCAAGTTTAAATAAAAGTTTCGAACCTTTTGTAGCCATTCATTTTGATGTTTGGGGTCCCGCAAGGATCCCTTCTTTGTCTAAAGCTCGTTACTTTGTTACGTTTATTGATGAATGCACTAGAATGACTTGGGTGTCTTTACTTCAAAAAAAAAAAAAAAAAATGAAGTATGTACAGCTTTTAAGGCATTTCATACCATGGCGGGCACTCAGTATCAAAAAACGATTCGTGTTCTACAGTCTGACAACGATATTGAGTTTATAGATGCATCATTCGGCACTTTTCTAAGCCACCTTGGAATTTGCCATCAAACTTCTAGCACATATACTCCACAACAAAATGGTTTGGCAGAGAGGAAGAATAGACAACTATTGGCAGTGGTGCATGCATCTCTTTTTGGCATGAACATGCCTCGGTTTATCGGGAGGCAAAGGAAATCATGCTGCTTACTTCATTAATCGTGACACCTTCTTGCATGATCAATTTTCAAACCCTCAAAACAAACGCAATCCTTATTTTCTATTTGTCACCTCCCAAACCTTGAACCTCGAGTCTTTGGTTGTATCAGATATATTCACATTCCCAAAAGTCTCGAACTAAACTTGATCCTTGTGCATGACGGTGTGTTTTTGTTGGCTATTCCGAGTTTTAGAAAGGATATAGATGCTATGACCTCATACTAAAAAGTCCATGTCACTTTGATGCTTCTTTTCATGCATCCCAACCTTATTACTCATGGGGTGTCTGGCCTTTCTCTTCGGGGAGAGTTCTAGTGAAGAGGAGGTGTTACAAGGAGGTGGCGGAGGACATGTATTTATGGACTTAGAAGAAGTGCATGAATGGCTTGGGAACAAAGGGAAAAGTGTTCATGTAATTGGATCAACAAAGTGTTCAACAGAATTGTGATCACCAAAGTTGTGAGAATTTTTCTAAAATTGAACGTGAGGTATTAGTTCTCCTAAACTTTATATCAGGTACTCCTCACATGCCGGAATCACCAATCTCTCCAAAGTTGCCCGTGCCTACACCATTAATCAAGAATCAACCCAAAATGTCATTCCTCGTAATCCCGAATCCCGATCGTGAATATAATGTAACACATATATATCTAGAATTGCCAATGTCTACATATCCACAAAGATCAAATAAGGAAGCCTCGAAGAAGCAATATGACCCTGATCCTAAAGCCAAGACTAAATACCCAATTAGCAACCATTCGCTGTCCCGTGAGGTTATCTGAATCATGTGCTTTTACTTTTAACCAATCATCCACTGTATCTATTCCTAGTAATGTGTAGAATGCATTGATAGATCTGAAATGGACGAAGGTGATGAACGAAAAGATGGAAGCATTACAAAAGAATGCCACTTGGGAAATTGTTCCATTACCCGAAGGAAAGAAGACCATTGGTTGTAGATGGGTGTTCACGGTGAAACTCAAAGCAGATGGCAGTATTGATAGATATAAAGCAATGTTAGTTGCAAAGGGGTATACGCAAAGGTACGGGGTGGATTATCAAGAGACGTTCGCACCGGTAGCCAAGCTCAATACAATTCGTATTCTCATATCTCTAGCAGCTAATAGGGATTGGCCTCTGTAGCAATTTGATGTTAAAAATGCGTTCCTCAATGGAGATTTAGAGGAAGAGGTCTACATGGAGTTGCCACCCGTAGCTAAAAGCAGTTCTTCATATAGAGGTGAACTGTGTAAACTGAAAAAGTCATTGTACGGTCTGAAACAGTCACCTAGAGTATGGTTTGGGAGGTTCTCTTTTACAATGAAGGCATTCGGTTATAAGCAGAGTAATTCTGACCATACCTTGTTTATAAAACACAAGGAAGGGAAGGTAACAGCTTTAATTGTATATGTCGATGATATGGTCTTGACAGGAGACAACCTATGCGAAATGAAAGCGTTACGAGAATATTTGGATGCTAATTTTGAAATGAAGGACCCTGCAATCAAATATTTCTTGGGAATTGAGGTGGCAAGATCAAACCGCAAGATTTTCCTTTCACAACGGAAGTATGTGTTAAATCTTTTAACTGAAACTGGAATGCTTGCTTACAAACCAGTAGACACGCCCATAGAATTGAATCATAAGCTTGAAGTTTTTCCTGATCAAGTTCCAATGGACAAAGGTCGATATCAACGGTTAGTAGGGAGATTAATCTATTTGTCACACACAAGGCCAGATATAACTTATGCAGTGAGCATTGTAAGTCAGTTTATGCATACACCAAGTGAAGAGCATATAAATGCGGTATATCGAATCTTAAGGTACTTGATGAATACTCCAGGCAAAGGGGTTTTGTTTTCAAACAATGGTGTTTCTAATATTGAAGGATACACGGATTCTGACTAGGTGGGTAATCAAACCAATAGAAGGTCCATGTCTGGTTATTTTACTTTCGTGGAAGGTAATCTTGTCACGTGAAGAAGCAAGAAATAGAAGGTCGTGGCAAGATCAAGTGTTGAAGCTGAATTCCGAGTTATGGCTCATGGTGTATGTGAATTGTTATGGATTAGAAGTGTACTAAAAGATTTGGGGATTGAATATACAAGCCCTATGAATCTTCATTAAGTATAATAAAGCAGCCATAGAAATTGCACATAATCCTCAGATAATATGACCGCACCAAACATGTTGAAGTGGACCATCATTTCATCAAAGAGAACCTTGATCAAAAGATTATACCATTTCCATTTGTCCGTCCGAAAGTCGCTTAGTGATGTACTCACAAAAGCGCCAGAAAGGTGTTTCATGAGAATCAACAAGTTGGGCATGATAGATATCAATGCTCCAACTTGAGGAGGAGTGTTGGCATGAGCTGTATATAAGATTTAAATTAATTGATTCTAGATATATTTAGATTCCTTTAGAATAGGATTGATTTATTCAGTTTCCTTACTAATAGATTTGTTTCCTTATTTGCAGGATATAACTTGTATCTATATATGGTCTTCCTGCTGGAAAATGAAATATACTGAAACCATTATTTCACACATTTTGATAGTGCCAATCCTTTGCCATACCCGACTAAAACACAGGAAACCAAAACCATACACCTTATGCTTCTTAACTGGCACCATTCCAAAACCTCTAGCCATGCTCTAGTTTTAGCTTCTATGCCGGACCCTATGATGAATGAGAGAACTGGACGACTGTTAAGGTCAAGTGATATACTCTTATCAATTACTTAATCCTGAGACTATCTCAAAATGGTGTAATTTGGGATTTTTGATTTATTTATTATTTGGGTGTATTTGAAGGGTAATTTAGAAAAAAATATAGGGTGTATTGAGAGTAAATTACAACTTTAAATAATTCAATAGAGTACATTGAGAAATTAGAGATACTTAATGATTTTTTGAATGCAAATAGAATCTCCTTTCCTAACCCATCTGAAAAGCCTGTCATCATCCCTTCAGCTGGCCCATCAAGGGCCCCCATCAAAGCCCATTGTTCCAAAAAGGCTGAAATTATATCCCAAACAAAAATGTTTTGGAGTTCTAATTTGTGAGCTCTAATAGCTCTAATGTGTATGTGGAGCCCATCTGATGTTTTGGTCTTTTTTTTTTTTTTTTTGGGATTCTTTCCACCTCACTAGAGCTCAATTAAAGCTCTAGTTTTAAAGGATGTATCATTGTTGTATCCCAAATGGCTCTCTGTACAAAATTCATCTCAGGAAGGATTCACAGGTTCCTCTATTCAGGAATTCCATCTCCACACATATGAGATTTGGAAAATCAAATCCAAAAAGGGACAGTCCTATACCTCCCATGCATACCTCTCTTATGAAGCAGTTTTGTTGGCTAGTGTTTTGTTTTGTTCTCTTGTAACCGCTACTCTGTTTTTTAGTTATGCATCTTGCCTTCCATTTAGTTTGTTTTGAACAGGGCAGCATTTGATTGTGTTTGTTGTTTGGGTGCCAACCTAGTTGGGATCCTTCTCACAAGCTATGATGCTTTTCCTCTATCTTCTTGATGTATCTCATCCTACTGTAACACAGCTGATACATCAATATATTTATTTTGCCGCTCAAAAAAAAAAAAAAAAAAATTAAACAAAACATTTTATGTTTTAATAGATTTAACTTTTTGGTCAATAAATTCCAATTACAACAAACCAAAAATCATTAATATGTTTGTTAAGTCTTATTTCATTTTATGATGAAGTCATATTTTTTTTTTTTTTATCAATAGATCTGTTTAGATGTTTCTTTCTTGGTTAATCTCATGATGTTTATATTATATCCTAACCTAGACATACTACATGTGGAGATTTTGAAACTTACACAATTTAGATCAGTTACTCACTGATGTTGCCTAGCAATATCAATACCGGGATGTGTTTCTACAATTACTAGGAACATATTTCATGAAATTTTAGAATGGGTTGATTGACGATGTGGAAATATTTAAACGTGGATGGATTTTTGATATTGTACATCAAGGTAGTTATGTGCAATTTTGTCAATCCATGACTTGATTAGTGTATACATAATATTATATGAACAATTCTAGTATTTCTAGATTCAAATATAGGCAGTAAATTTACAATTAGTTGCAATGAATAAGAAATTGTTGCCAAATTTATTCTCATATTTTATTAATAATATCTTTGCTATAACAATGATGACTGTTCACAAGGTAGAGTTTGTACTAATCTTAAAATCTCAACTCTGACATTAACCAAGATCAATTTTTGTAAAGATTAAAAGTTGACGTCGTTAATGAACCATTCTTAGTGGAGTTTCTTTTTTGTTGGGTATTTTAATGATTTTTTTTTTTTTAAAAACTAAATGGAGCTATAACATTTCAAAATTAATTTCTTACACTAATTGGGCAAGTACACGTCAACAATTTGCAAATAAGTTTATATGCCACGTCCAACGCACGTGCAACGAACGCGCATCGTCACTAGTATATTCAAAAACCTATAAATCAGCACCAACAAAAACAAAAAACAATCATCCAAGCCCCTCAACCTACCGACAATGTTGAGGTATATATTTCATTTTTTTCCCCAATGAAATCTAAAAACACAACATAACATGCAAAAATCAAATTCCAAAATATATAAACGTGAAATTTATTTATAAAAGTTTGAACTAAGTAAAAGCATATTGTAGCTAGTCTCCAACAATGGTTATCATAGCTCAACTTAGACAAGAAAGAAAGAGGTCAAAATCATCGAAACCGCCTGAACATCCATATATATTACATTATTTTTTGTTATTGACTTCAGTTACTAATAAAAATAAAGCAAAGAAAACTCATGTAACCTTATTTTTAAGGGAAAAGGGTGTACTTGCAACCAATTGAAGCCGATAGAGGCTTCAAATCATGGTTTTGGAACTTGGGTATGCTCAACGATGTTGTGAATACGCTTTCATAGTAGAAGAAAACTTTGGAACTCTCTGTTGTTTTCGCCCATGAACATTGATCAGGCTAGATTTCCCGTTAGAAGAAATCTTATTTTTAAACTTCAAATCTTGATCGCTAATCATGTATTCATTTCCTTCTTCTGGTATGATAAAGTCCGCTGGGTTTCTATTAATGCTGCAAATTTCATTATCAAAAATGATTCTCATAGGGAAAATAGTTGCATTCATACAACCCGCCTCCATGTCAATGCATTTTCAAGATTTTCAATTGTATGGCATTGCAAGGAAACACCATAGTATCAGATGTACCATTGAACCCTTTCTGCATATCCTGGATTGAATTAAACTCATGGTTTATGCATGAAATACCACTTGTGCTTTCCATGAGTGTTTTCCCTCTTTTTTCAAACTTTGAAGTGCCCGTTTTGAAATTTCCATTATTTTGCAATAGAGAAGGAAATGAACCAACAACGGGAACAGGAACAACATGTGAGCATTCATAAGGTTTATTTAAAGGGTGATTTTTACCATAAAATTCAAACGATAAGTGTCTTGAGCTATCATTGAATACCCCACTCCCTCGACTAGAGAACTCTTTCACATGGTAAATATAAGGAAACAGAGGTTTCTCAAGGATCTTTGATGTCTCATCTAGACCAACCTTTGGGTGATGATCATAGGGAAAGAAATTGTTGGTAAAAATTTAGGTTTTTCGTCCAAACTAAAGGTTAAACTTGGTTGCATCCCAACATCCATAAAGCTGAGTAATTCCATAGCTAGTATGCTATTGCTAAAATGAAAATCTATAGATGCCGAAGGCTTTTCATTAAGATCAAAATCCCTATGCTTGCGAACTAATGGAAATTCAAAAGATGCCCTTCTAAAAGATTTATAATCAAAATTATTGTTCTGCTTTTCGAGGTTATTGGCATTTGGATTCATGAAGTTAAGATCAAGATCCCCAACTGTTTTCCCTTTACTCACTGTCTTTGGGAATTGTGAATTCATTTTAAAGTTACCTAAATAAGCCACAGACTTTTGAGTAATGTTAAATCCATAAGGCATGTGATTTTGTAATCCAACATGCTCTACTACTTCACTATGTCGTGATCCATTTTGGCACGAGTTATGCACTTCTAAAACCAGCGTTTTGGTCATGCGACAGTTTTCATGTTGTAATGATTGAAGCACCCCATTACCGGGTACTCTAGGAAAACCCGTTAACTCAACATCCTTTTTTCCATCAGTTTTTCTAAGAAGAAATATTTTTTTCACCCTCGTGACGAACACCTTTCATATTGATTTCTTGCCATGAGTCCAACTATTTCCATTGGGATGTCATCGTTTCCTTGTTCTTGAACTTGAATTGCATTTTTACTGTTGTGAATACTAGAGAAATCCTAAAAAAATTATTGAAGTTTCATTGATACACTAGACTCAAAAACATTAAAGCATAGAAGTTTTGATAAAACAAATATACAAAGAAAAAAAAACATGAAAATAAAAGAAGAAAGAGAACCATAGCAAAGTAACTAACTCATTTCTTTTAGAAGAACAAAAAATTATTGCAAGAAAATAAAATAACATAAAGTGGCTTTCCTTGTGTTTCCTAAGAAAACAATAATATAAAGAATAAATATGAAATAGAATAAGTGCCCACAATTTTTAGTGGTTCTCCAATTTTGATTTGTATGCGGGTTATCTAAACAAGAGGATAGCAACTACTTAAATTAGCCAAAATACTAAATTTGTTACTCTTTATATGCTTTCTTCAAATTTTAAGAGCAACTTGTATGATCACCATCTAAAATGCACGAACACGACACAACACGGCATGAATACAACATGGACACGGACACACCAATTTTTAAAAAATACAAGACACGACACGTGGGGACACGCATGAAATATATAATATATTTATTATATATTAAATATATGAATATATCATTCAAAGATAATAAAAAAAATGTAATATAATACTTATTTATGATTATGTCTATTTATGATCTTGTCCATCGTCGACAAGATCCTAAGGTGTGAGAACCATTGCTACCAACTTGACAAGATCATAAATCTTAGTCAAACCAACAATAAACAAATAAAGTAAACAAACACAAATTGCATCACACATTCACCTTGGAAAATATTTAAAAGTAATAGCATCTTAGAGAGGAAAAAGCACATACCAGTTGTTGATGATGAGGAGAAGAACTCCTATTTTCAACCTGAGGAACAAGATTTTCCCTTTTATTATTGGCATCCATTTTCTCATTGAGATAAAAAAGAAATACTTTCTTGGAAAATACATCTGGTACAGATTTGGAAAAACCACCATCAACTGCGACAACATAATGTTTCTTTCCATCTTCGATTTTGACTTGATTTGTTTTGGGCACAACGTCTTGTTAAGGCATTAATGGAGAACGTTCCCCTCAAATTGAGTTTGCTTGTTTTCCATTTTGCTCGGCATAGCATTTCCATCAATTATATGATGAGTCCATTGATTTTTTACACCAACTTGCGAATCAACTCTAGAAGATGCATCTTGTTGTGATTCAGAATCAATAACAGCAACGCTCACAATTGCCTTGAAAATATGAGTTTTTTTAGTCAATATGTTGCTTGGACTAATAAACCCCAAGGGCTTCTAATCCTTCTTATCATGAGGCATCTTTGTTTTTCCTTTTAATACCTGCAAAATGCTTCGTAAGACTTCATTCGACGACCATATGATCATGAAGAGGACAAATTGAATGGGAGCTAGCAGATATACCAGGCATTACATTGAAGGTCCATTTTCAGTTCGGGCACTATGATTTTCCACAACTCATTCAGCGAACGTACTGTTCGAATCTTTTGGCATATCAAACCAGTTGAGTTATTCATGTGGCGTTGATCATGATGATTATTCTAGCTAATAATTCATCACTTTCAGATGAGAGATTATCATACTCTTGTTTCCTCATTATTGTACTAGCTGTCTTGGAGGCATCACATGTTGGAAAATTTATAAAGAGGTAATTGTGAATTGAAATAGACTTCATTTTGAATGAAATGGTGTAACTTTTCATGGTGTCTTTTTGTTTTAAAAGAAGGGTCAAACCTCCATTTGAATGAAATGGTGCAAACCTTTCATGGTGTCTCTTTATTTTAAAGGAAGGGTTATATCCCTTCTTCGTACCTTTTTTTATTCAAATTGAATATGTGCCAACAAAGCCTATATAAAGGCAGCCCATTTCAATTTTGATTTTCCAAAAATTCATTTTTCTTGCCTTCATTTTGTTTCTTTTATGCCCTTTATTCTTCATATTAGATTTAGAATAAATTTCAGAGAGTTATAGAACACAAGGTTCTAATTCTTCGGACAAATTTGTTTGAAGTGCTATTACAAATTTGTGAAGATCATTGTATCCTGGGAGATAGACGCCACATAACCATAAGCACCGTAGCGGGACGAATCTGTTTTAAGGACAGAGTGTCACACACTCGATTTTGTCTTTAATTATTGATTCGGTTCAACAAAATAAATTCTGTAAGTTTTATTTTATTTTGTTTGAATTATTTCAATTTATTTTATTTACACAGAAGATTGTTCCAACAATCTTAAGATAGATTCGAATTATTCTGTTTACAGAATTTTTCATTTGTTTCCTTTTCTCTTTCTTCTTTTAAGGAAATTATTTTCTGTGTTTTCATTACTTAAAATTCTGTTTTAGTATTTTAATTATTGAAGTGTTACAGAAATTAATTTTCTGTGTGGAATTAATTTGGTTAAATAAAATTTTGTTTTATTTCCAACTTAATTGAAAAATAAAAGTTATTTTCTTATTTCTTTTATTTTATAGAATTTAATTTTCTGTGTGGAATTAATTTGGTTAAATAACATTTTATTTTATTTCCAAATTAATTGAAAAATAAAAGTTACATTCTTGTTTTTTTTTTTTTTTAATTTTTATAGAATTTAATTATGTGAATTTGGATTAATTTTCTGTGTAGTATAAATTCTAATTTATTTTATAAATTAGAATTGATGGCTATTGAAACTAATGCCCAAACAAGTACTACTGTGGTGGTTGCAATGACGCCATCCCCCTCTCCTGTTGTAATAGTACCGGTAAATCACGGTGAAAAGCCAGAGCAGTTATCAGGAACTGACTTTAAAAGATGGCAACAGAAAATGTTGTTCTATTTTACAACTCTGAACCTGGCTCGTTTCCTTCGTGAAGATGCTCCTATCTTGAAAGAGGATGAAATCGACCGGTAAGTGGTTGCTGCGATTGATGCCTGGAAACATGCCGATTTCCTTTGCCGGAACTACATCTTGAACGGACTTGACAACACATTATACAACGTCTATAGTCCTATCAAGACAGCAAAAGAACTTTGGGAGTCTTTGGAGAAAAATACAAAACTAAGATGCCTACCAAAGAAATTTGTGGTTAGCATATTCCTGGATTTTGTAATGGTTGATTCAAAAACTGTGATCAGCCAAGTTCAAGATTTCCAACTCATTCTGCATAACATTCACGCAGAAGGCATGTCTTTCAGTGAATCCTTCCAAGTTGCAGCCTTAATTGAGAAATTACCAAAAGGCTGGAAGGAATTCAAGAACTACCTCAAACACAAGCGCAAAGAAATTTCTATGGAAGAATTAATTATGCGTTTGAGGATTGAGGAGGACAACCATAATTCTGAAAAGCGGGTTGGTAAGCATTCTATGGAGTCTAAGGCAAATGTGGTGGAACATGCTTCAAAAACTAAGAAACGAAAGTCTTTTGGAGAAAGTTCATCTCAAGGCTTTAAAGGGGGGAAAATAAAAAGTACAAGTTTAATGGCAAATGTTATATCTGTGACAAAGAGAGATATCGGGCCAAAGATTGCCGTAGCAAAGGTAAAAGCAAAAGAAGAACAAACAAAAAGCTTGCTCAAGCCTATATGACCGAAGTGGACAATATTTCCAATGGTATAGATGATATCAATCTTTTTGTAGTTGTTTCCGAGACAAATCTTGTCGAAAATCCTAAAGAATGGTGGGTGGACACTGGTGCTACTCGCCATATTTGTGCCGACAAAAAGATGTTCATATTTTATTCTAGAGTGGACAATGATGAACAATTTTTTATGGGCAACTCCTCAACTTCCAAAATTGAAGGACAATGAAAGATTGTACTCAAGATGACATCTGGAAAGGAATTCACTCTCAACAATGTGCTGCATGTACCGGACATTCGCAAGAATCTTGTTTCCGTATCTTTGTTGAGTAAGAATGGATTTAGGCTAGTATTTGAAAGTGATAAATTTATTTTATTTACACAAAAGATTGTTCCAACATCACATATCGTTGATTTAATTCTTTTCTCACCATCTTTCGCACAAGTCTGTGTTCCCAATTGGCTACTTTTTGATCCAAGTCTATCCATGTCAAAAATTCGAGGCATTATTACTAATAATGGGATATGTAGTATATGAAACTATACAAAACAATTACAAAAGAATTGAGCTAAATTGTGCTTTGTTTATATAATAGGGTGACTCATTTGCAGTTTGCCTCCTTAAACTATAAAATGTAAAAATTAACCTTGAACTATTATTTTTTTTACAATTAACACCTTCCATTAGGATTCTATTTATGGATTTAAACAGAATCAGATCTTGTGTGAAGCATATAATTCACTTTATTGATTTTTTTAGGATAATAAGACCCGCTATTGATTTTTTTAGGGCTATAGTATAATTTTTTGGTGATTCTTTTTTTACTTTGCCTCCCTTATCTTAGCGACAAAGAGCAAACGAGATCACCGAATAAAAAATTAAATAAATATGTCACGTCCTTGTCATGTGCTCATCGTGTGCTTGACATATGATTAAATCCCAAATAGAATCCTAACAGAAGAGCTTAATGGTAACAAAATAGTACTTTTATGAGGGCAAAATGTAAATGAGTTATAGTTTAAGGAGACCAAGTAGATAGAAGTATACCAATGACGGTTGCGTGTTCGGCTTAATCTTTCTTTTCTTTTTCGACACAACCCCACCATCTGGACTTGGTATCATGTAAAGACGGAAGTACGCTTGCTTGATCCGCCAAATTTTTCAGGTTTCCATTGAAAGCAAATGGCAAACAAATACTTGCATCTTTTTTTCGCATTTCAGTAGCATAACAACTGTATCCACAATACATAAATTTTGTTAAAAAAATTTCACAAGCACATAAAAAAGGTGTAGAAGAAGAAAAAAAAAAAAAAGAACCGATCACCAACTATATCATATAAACTCAATGTTGTTGTACATAAAATTTCTAAAATACTCTTTTTCATTGAGTTTAGTGACTAAAATGTTTTTTTTAATTAATTTTAATTAACCAAAATAGGCAGATGAATTAGATTGAAAACAAATCAAAATAATTTGTAGAAGGCTTACCGTATAGAAAAATGCTCACACTTCCTCTCCTCATGATTCTCCATAACACTAGCAAGGTTTATAGATATTGCTTCAATCCTAATAATTGATCCTGATGACATGGACATGGACATGGACATGGGATTAGAATCATTTCTTTGAACTGAAATCAAAAGTATGGAGAAGAACTTAAATCATTTCTCTTCTCCATCTGCATATCAAAAGTATGAATTAAAATCACATTTCGAAGATAATTTCATATGATCGCCCACACAATGTCACAACATTAAACGCTCTATTTGTTTGAACAGAAAATAGATTTTTTATTTTTATTTTTATAACAGTAATACTAGGGGTCATGAAAAATATATCATGAATATTATCATGAAAGATTCTCAACCTTTGGATTACCCATGCAATAAAACCCTACACACCAATCAAGACTAATCAAGGGATGAAAAATTTTCATGATATATTTCATGATATATTTTTCATGATCCCTAACATTACTCTTTTTATAATTAATAGAAAATAAATTTATTTGAGCAGAAACATATTTTCCACTTTTAAAAATGAAAAACGCTTTTTGAACTAAACTTTTACTAATGTCACCACACCACCATCATCACAGTTAGCCACCCCACCATCACACTTAGACAAATTAATATTTTAGAGATAAAATTTAGGGATAAAATTAATTTTAATTACTTAAATATTTTTGTTGTCAAAAATGTAATTATTTCTTTTTCAGCAATTAAATTGGACATATTATGAAGAATTACTATCCTTTTGTCACCAATATTTTTATCTCAAAAAATATATCTTTTAGAACCAAATTATTTTGTTCCTAAAATGTACTTATTAGCGCCATTTTATTTATTTTTTGCTAAAAGCCTCTTCTTAATTTTTCAGATGATTTTTAGCGACTATTCTCGTAATGAAAGAAATTGATATCCAAATGTTTTTTGCATCAAAATTTTCACTTTTATGGACAAAAAAATTTGGTCATTAAAACACTTATTTGTTGTTGACTCATGCCACCACCTTTACCTCCACCTTTGTCCCACGACCACCACAAAATATAAAAAAAAATATTTTCTCCAAAAAAAATTTTCAAAAAATTTTTCCCCTAAAAAATATTTTTTGCCCAAACAAATGAAGTGTAATTCGTAAAATAAATCAATCGCATGCTAGAACAAGATAAGAAATATGACATTAATCTTGGCCAAATTACAATCTCCTCTTCTTTTTTTGCTGGATCAGTAATTGCACTAATATCTTTGGCCTGTGTGTTAATCATGAATTTGTGACGTGATTTGTACAGAAAAAAAGAAGGTAAAGTTAAAAAAAAAATTACAATTCATTTATTTTTTCATTCCCTTTTCCATTCCCTCAATAAATCTAAAATCCAAATATAATCATAAAATTTTGAAAATTTTAACCACCACGGGTAATGAAGAATATAGGACTTTCATTTTCGTCAATAATTAAAATATTGAGATTATGCCTAGTTGGGATTTCCAATTACAGGGTGAGTCAACCGTAGGTTTCTTATTAATGATTCGATCTATTCAGTTTATAGGGCTTTTTGAACAAATTCTATACAAAAATTCAGGCTAATTGAACAACTATAACCACATAATAAGATATAATTTGTTTTAGAAAAATGGACATTCTATTTTAAAAATATTACTTGTTTTTATTGTTTTGATGATAGATGTAAGCTGTCCATTTTTTTAAAAACAAATATGATCATATCATGTGACTATAGTTGCTTAATCAATTTGATCTTATGTATAGTTGATCTACTTAGAGGACCATAAAAGATGAACATTTTGAATTATTAAAGTGAGTCTCGTGGTGAGCCTACCAAAACTTAAAAATACCATTCTAGTTTGGGAAGCCTAATTAGAGATCCCAATCAATAATAAAAATTTATTGAATTTCAAAGCATTGTTATCCAGGCCGACCTCCAAGCGAAGGTTAGCTTGGAATATATGCTCTGCATTCGAGGCCTAATTGCATCAAGACCGATCATTTTGGTCAGTTCGGAATAGCTAATCAACGTATACATTATTTTCCTTATAAAACATCTCTTCGCATTTGAAATTCTGAGATCGTTTGGCAAAACTCTAAGTTAGATTATTTGGATTATGACTTTAAAATAAACGAATAAGTAATTAATGAAAGAAGTTTGAAATATCTAATTGTAATAATAAATTAATCAACTTATTTTTGAAAAGAGCAAATTCATTTATACCCCTATACTTTGACATGATTTTCAAAGACCCCCCAGATTACGCTTTTTTTCACGTGTACCCCCATACTATGCAAGTTACTATCAATTTCACTCCTGCCGTCTATTTCCGTCAAGGAAGTGAACGAAATGGGTGATGTGGCCCCCTATATTTTTACATGGAGGGAAAATTAAGGCTTTCCCGCCAAAACCTAACCTTCCCTTGTATTCCCTTCAACCTACAAAAACAGAGACCAGAGCAAAATAGCAAAAAAAAAGGAAAAAAGAAAAAAAAGCATCAATGAAATCAGTGGGTGAGAAAAAATGAGGAATAATCAAAATTCAAGAAATCAAGGGCGATGGGACGCAAGTGGGGTGGACGAGATGTTTTGCAATATTTGTGGAAGAAGAAGGCCGATACACATAGCATGGACCGACACAAATCCTAGAAGGAGATTTCTTAGTTACCCTAATAATGGTTGCAATCACTTTACCTGGGTAGACCCACCCATGTGTGATCGGACAGTGCATATTATTCCTGGTCTGTTGAAGAAGTTGAATAAGATGGAAGCACAACTGAAGAGAAGGACTGGAAAAGAGAGGAAACTATGGATTTGCTTGGTTTTGTCATAGTTGGTTGTAGGAATATGGTTTGTAATGTAAAGTTACAAGATATATGGTAGTGTAAGAATGAATGGAGTCTGTATCATATTTATGAATCATATGCAATGGATGAATTGTTATCAATGGAAAAATATGATTTTGAGATGAAAATTGTGTGTTTGGTGACCTATTAATGTTGTCTCTATTATTTTTTGCTTGGTGACTCTGACATAGATAAAGGAAACACACATAAGTTGGGGACACAATTTAGACCATAATTGTCACTCCAAATTCAAATTGGGCAAAACAATACAGTAAAGGCACCAAATTTAGATTCTTCATTTCACTGTGTGCCCATTCCTGAACTGAAAATTGAAAAGAACAAGTACCAAAACACACACACACATAGCAGTCCATCACCAATGAACTCTTGAAAGTTGTGAAGGATTGTGAATCACAATTTGTCACTTCAAATTCAAATTGGTCAAAACAATACAACAGAAAAATTGACATTATTGCTTTTATCGTTGTGTCCATCCCTAAACTAAAAACTGGAAAAAAAAAAAAAAACCATTACCTAAACACACACACATAGCTGTCCATCACCAATGAACATCAAGAATTGTCATAGCAGCAGTAAAGGCACTAAATTATCATTCAAACTTTGATCAGTTCACACACTTGTCATTCATGTTGTGCAAATCATATACTAAGAAAGGGGCAACCAATACAAAAGCCAGGCTTCAAATGTACAAAAAGCCCCTACCACTATCAAGGTTATGGAATATGAACAAAAGTAGCAAAAACCTTCTCCAACATGGTAAAAAAAAAAACAAAAACAAAAACAAAAACACTGGTCATTCATTTTCTAACTACTTTGTTTTAGTTGCATTCTTGGTTGTACCTAGAGGAGATTTGACAGCACTAGCACTGTACACCACTCTTCCTCTCCATCTCATTTGACCTTGCAGAGGAGTGTTAGTATTGGAACTTACTACACTTCGCAGATCTTGACTTGCATGCAATGGAGTTAAGTCACTTGTTGTCATAATCATTCTCCTTTCTACCTGCAATAGCCATCACCATTGTTAGGACATATGCAAGGAAGACATTATTTAACAAATAAAATTTTAAAACTTACAGCTAGTTTTTTCTTCATAACTTCAGTTGCTTTTGTAACCTGACTCCCAACCAGGCTTTCTTCTACCTGACTTTAAGTTTGGCTCCCATCAGTCTGGGTCTGACTTTGGCTTTCTTTAGGCTGGGACTGCAAAAACTAAAAAACAAAAGTTAGCAATGTTTAAGTTTACAAAATGCATTAAAAATATGAATTAGTTGAGTGGAACTCACAGGATTTGTCAAGTAGGTGAATTGGCTCTTGACTTTTGCATGTTTTTTTGTTGTGTCCCAACTTGCCACAGTTCTTGCACGTCATTTGGATTCCGCTCATTCCCAACTTACCTGAATCAGTTACATCAATTAGTACATCAATATCCTTCCTCTTATGTAGTTTTGGCCTCCTAGCTCTCTTCTTCACATCAGGTGGTAGCACTTTAGCATATGCAAGTTGGCCACATTTGTCTACCATTGATTGGAGTCAACATGTTCTTATAAATCTTGAGGTAGGTTTCAACTTTATAGTAATGATACACATACTTTTTTGGTTCTTCACCCATATAGTTTGCAGCAGCTACAGCATGGACACAAGGAATGCTTGATAGATCCCATTTCCTACATCCACAAATCCACTCTTTCAAGTCCATTTTATATTGCTCACCATATGGGCCAATAACTTCAAATTAGGAAGCCCTATTCCATCTAAGAATCTAGCTAGCTGCACTCACCTTTACCTTCTCCAAAATATTATGAATCTTAGGACATATAGGGCCTTTGTTGTACTTTTTCATTGCTTCATGTCTTTTCTGAACTGTTTCCATCAACAAGACTCTTATCTTCTCCAACATGGCGACCTTGCAATATGCTTGAATTGAAACTTTCACACAAATTATTCAACAAAATGACACACTTGGGGAAACTGTTGAAGTGACTTCTACTCTAATGGATTGGTGATCTTGCTGCCAACGAATTGATTTATTCCATGACTTTAGTGAATGCAACAACAGTGCTTGCCCTAGCAGCCTTCCATAATAAATCCTTCAATACCCTGTCCTTATGTTCACACTTGAAATTATTGTACAAATGTCTTACACAGAACTTGTGTGAGGCATTTGGAAACAGCTCAGCCACTGTATCAATTAGGCCCTTCTGCTTGTCACTCATGAAAGTGTAATAATGAGAATTCACAAAGTTCAAATCTTGCCCTAACAAATTCAGAAACCACCACCATGTTTTCTTCTTCTCCTTCTCAACAATAGCATAGGCAAATGGGAATAGACAATTATTTGCATCTATCCCTACTACAGTCAACAACACTCCACCATGTGGACCTTTCAAATGACAACCGTCCACACCAATAATTGGCCTACAAACATTCTGGAAGCCCTTCTTCAAAGGACCCAACAGAAATACAATCTCTTAAACTTGGATATTTGGTCATCCCTTTCATGAACTTTTGCACTTTCTTTCACTTTCATGCATATTGTTGTTCCAGGATTAGTACTTCTAATCTCTTTTATATAACCCCAGAGCATTGCAAATTGTTCAGCTGTTGTACCCTCAATCATTGTCAAAGCTTTCTTTTTTGCCCTCCTCACTTTTTGAATGTCAACTTTGACATTGTGCTCTGTTGTAATGGTGTCTGCCAATGACTTAATTGGCCAGGTAGGGTTTAACCTAATTTTTTCCCAATACTTATTCACAATCCATCTATTACTCACATGTGGCACATCAAATGTTCTATTGCATATGTGTTCATCTACAAAAGTTTTGATCCTATACACCCCTTCACTCTTCACAAAAGAAACATAGCAAACCCAAGGACAACCACTTTTGCACTCTGCCCTAACCCTTTGTTTGTCACTCTTAGTATATGTGATTTGTTTGCCCCACTTAATATCATATTTCGTTACAGCATCCCTAAACAACATATTTGTTTTGAACTCCATACCAAGTTAGAATGTAGGATTGTGCATGTTTGTCTCATTGAAACTAGGGTATTTACTCCTCTTGTATTGACTATCTTCATCAGTGTAGCTATGAAGGCTTCTGAGCTCATCAGATGAGCTGTCCATGCTTTGTAGGTCATTATTGTCATGTACATCAGTCACAGCATCCTTACTGCTTCCTAAACCACCAAATTCCACGTCCTTATCAACATGATTATCATATAAAGCATCATCATCATCACCTTGCTCATAGTCACTGTCATTATATTTTTCAAACTCATCAAAGGATGAGTCTAACTGGTCAGGATCATAGGCATCACTATCTTTATCTTCCTCTAATTCAACATCAAGAACTACCCCCTTACCCTTACTTGTTTCTACACTTGAGCTTACTTGACTACTTTGTGTACTTACATAATCATCCAAATTGTGTCCTATGTAAACATCTATTACTCTGTTTTTATCCACATATGTGTCCTACATCAATACATCAGCATTAGATTTTAGTAATTCCATCCCACCATAACCACTAACCTTACTATAATAATTATTACTTGGCCTATGTCCCAATTCCTTAGCCATGCAACACAACTCTATAATGGAAATTTGATCTAAATGACAAAAGTCAAATGACTTACCATACCACCACTGTAAACCCTCTGCGGAATATACCTAACCACACCTCTATGATGCATTTTGATTGTAACATACCCAGATCCTTCTTCTGCATTTTTCAATGGATATTTTTCATTAACACTACTATTCAATGGAACTCACAATGATAAAATACTATTACATTACACTAGAGATAAATAAATTATAAACAAGTAGTCATCCATGTGAAATACAAACAACCAAAAAAACAAACATTTAATATGTGTTCATCAATTTCAAACCGAAACAAACATAAATAAAGATTTTCTTAAAGTAAAACTGTTGAATCTGAAACAAACATAAACAAATTTCATTAAAAAATCCATGTCACATACAAACAAACAAAGATTTGACCATTCTAAAATAATATTAACATCAACACATGCGATTTCCAACAACAATAACAAAAAAACTTTAAAAAACATTAAAAAAAAAAATACATACCATATACACGTGTTCCTCTTCCTCCACCGTTATTCTTCTCTCTTAGCACCCAACCCATCATTCAATCTTTGATTTCAATGTGTGACGCCCTAGAACAAATATGACAAACCCATCTTATTTGTGGAAATAGAATTGAAACGACATACTTTCATTCATCAAAGTTAATGTACAAAAGATGACACATGCGATATACATTCATAAATGTCCTATCCTGAATCTACAGCATGTGTTACTAGTAATCAAAAGGTAAAAGTTGAACAGATATTTAAATGCCCTAACAGCTTACATCTTTCCAAGGCATTTCTTGGTTACAAGAAAAGGAGTCTAGCTCAATATAGTTAAAGCCATTGGCTATACAAATTAAATATAACAAAAATGAGCCATTGCTCCAAGTCTTTCCAAGCTACTGTCTTGGCGGAGGCATGTCACTAGCACCTGAAAATGGTTTTTCCCAATAGGATGAGCCAAAGCCTAGTAGAAACAATCTAACATAATATATGAATCTTAACAAAGATGTAGATATAATGTGTATATACAATACCAATTACAAGATCATTTACTACTCTTTTGCAAACCATACCATGCCAAGTTTTATACCACAACTCATTTTATCTCGATTCATGAGTTACTTCTATTTATTACAAATGACCAAACTGAGGATACAACTCAAAGGTTCTCAATTCAATGTAGTCATCACACAAACACTTCCATTTGCCATTTTACGAAAATTTTGTTCGCGGGAATTGGCACCTATGTATGCACAATGTTTTTGGGACTTTCACCCTGGGCGCACAGGCCAACTTAATTCAATGGAGTCCATCTCATTTCTCCTTCCAAATATGAAATACATCTCTTTTCTCCTCCCAAACATCATACATATACAATGTATTAAATACAGTTATATTCAATGACAATCAATAATAGATTAGTTTCAATTCACATAATCCTCATACAATTTCTACAATAATCATGGTTATCCTCCACTGATAGCCCAAAACAGATATTTCTAAATCGATATACAATCTCTAAAATAGATAAATTATCCAAATTTTCATAGGTGAGAGGTAACACATACCCAACTCCACCATTTATATAAACACCCATCCAATTTCAGATTTCAATTACCAATTTCATTATTTATACAAAATAATCCTTTAAGAAGTTTTAGAGACAAATCCCATTTTCATCCAGAACCCAACCCATGTGCCAAAATCAACAATCTCAACACCACACAACCTTATATCTACGCTCATAATCATTCTCAACACATACACTTGAAAATCCCTCTTTTGATTTTAAACCAAAACCCTAGGTTTGTCTAAAATCTCCAAAATTCCAATCTTGTCTATACAAAATCAAATAACTAAGTTAAAAATCATATGAAAGTGTAGAAAATCCCTACCTCAAGTTTGGAAGTCGAGAGAAAGAGAGAGAGAATGGAGATACTTCAAACACGCTGAAATCCAACTCTATTTGGATGAAAATGAAGCCCTTGAGATGCTCTATCTTTTATCAAAGAGAGTAGGGTGTAAAAACCACTAAATCTAGGTGAAAAAGTAAAGAGAGTGTGAGTTTTAGAGAGAAGAGCTCTAGATCTAGGGTTTTTGAGAGAAAAAGAGATGAAAAGTGATGTAAAAGGAGCTGTTGCGAATTGATATATGCACAGTCCACTCGAGCGCAAGAGTTAATGCTCAAGCATCAAACACAATAAATTGTTCCGCTCGAGCATAAGAAATGTCCGCTCGAGCGCAGTGTGATGACCAAAAATATTTTTTTAATAGTCAGTGCATAAATTAATTGAGTAATATTTTGATTGGAGTGTTGTGAAAAGTTATGTGCAAAAATGGTTCAATTTTGTAATAATTTTTTTAAAAAAAATATAATTTTGGATCTCAGAAATTATGAAACTTTTTTATTATGTTGTTCTTATAAAAGTCTAGCATGTTGGATAAAAATTTCGGAATTTAATGGTAAGTATTTATTTTTTTGAAAATTCACAGACTGATTCAATTTAATTTATAGCAGAATTTGAAATTAAGTTTTGGGTATTTGGACCATGTGTGGTTATGAGTGGGACCCATGACTTAAATTTAATTTAAATTGAGTTTGTTTAATGACTCATATTTAATTGTTTGGTCCTTTTTAATTAGGTGATTGGTAGTAACCACCTTGGGAGTTGTTATTATTTATTATGTAGGATTATAATAAATGTTTGATAGTTGATTTTATGGTGTGTACCATATGATGAAAAATTATATATTTTTATAGTGAATAAAATGGGTGTATATTTCGTGGTGAGTAAAATATTATATTTTGTGGTGAGAAAAATTATATCATTTTATAATTTATATTATAAAATTTAGAGGTATTATTATAAAAAATTATATTATATTTTTTTTGAAAAACTCATTCTTGGGCAAGCAGACCCACGTGGGGTTGCTTTCCCTTTTTTGCCTTGCCCATCATTTTCCTTTCCCATTCATTTCTTTTTGGGTTTGGAGCAGAGAGCTCCTGCGTTCTGCCTCTCTGTCTATCTGTTTGTCTGTCTGTCTCTCTCTCACAGCGTGTGTCTCTCTCTATCAGTATGTGTAACTCTCTCTTTCCATGTTCACCATTGTTGCTCAATCTTTGAGCTTGAAATGAGAGTCTTTAGAGTGAGATTTTGCAAAAGTATTGTAAATGAAAGTCGGAGAGGTTGTTATGATCTTCGTAATGGTGGTCTCGGATCCATGATCGGGCGATGTTTGCATTTTTGGATTTTCTTTTCTTCATATTTGAGGTAGGGACTTTCTTCATATTATCACATTAAAGCTATGTTAGGGTTATTTTGAGAAAATATGTCATTATAAGAAATATCGCATATATATATTTTTTAGATTTTTGTTTGGTAATTTTTTGGAAAAAAAATTATGTTGAAGTGTTAATGACATTGATATTTGAAACTTGATTTGGGAAAATCATCTTGTGTTGATAATTTTGTTAAAAATCTAAAAATAAAATTTATAGTTGTATGGGTTGTATCTACATCATATTATGGTTAGATAATTTATTTTGAGAAAATAATATTGAAATATTTATCTCATCCTTAAATTTTGGAATTTAGTTTTGAGAAAAATAAATTAGTATTGAGGAATATTGTGTAAATTGTTGAGTTGGGATTATGGAGTTGTTTTGGAATTAAAAACTCTAAAAGTATTATAGTCATAATATTTTATGCAAGATAATATGTTGATGATTAGGTTGTGTTCATTTTTGTGAAAATGAAAATGTGAAATGTGGACTTTTGAAATCACAACCTTGAAAATGTTATTCTTGGGCATATTTTATAATTTTTGAGATAAATATCATGTTGATTAGATAATTTTAGAAAAAGTTGTGATATTGTTATTTGTAGGGATTTAGGGAAAATTGGCCAAGCATGAAATGTGGGTGTATTTGAGAGATGAGTCATGTGAGGTTAAGTTGGGTGTTATTAATTTAGAAGATGGTGAAAATAATGTATTTAATAATTTGATGAATTAAATTAGTTTGGTTAATATTTTAAATCCTTTGTAATTAAAGGAGTGCTATTGGGTTTAATTCCTAACTTTAATATTATGAGGTTAAAAGTGACGAAGTTGACCAAGTATGAGATTTGGAGAAATCAGCGAGATTGAGTTGATGTAGTACAATATTGGGTTCTTAGTTTTACTAGTTGAGTAATGTTACAATAATAATTTCATACTTCAAAATTTTTATTAAATATTTGAATTTTTTGGCGGTTTTTTTGACAAGAAAAGAATAGAATGTGATTTTTAGCTCGCTTGGAGCAAATGGATGAATTGGATTAAAACAAAAATGAGTTATCAAAACTTTTATTTATTTAGCCCTTGTTTGGAAATAGGCTAATTTAGTAACTTTTTGGCTATTTGGCTAAAAAGGTAGGTGAAAAAAACTTGTATATTTTGGATGACTTTTTGGCTAATTACGAAAAGATATGCAAAAAGTAGAGAGAAAAGAGAATCTTTGAGTTTTTGGTATGGGTTGTTGGCTTTTTGGCTAAAAAAGGTAACTTTTTGACTTTTTAGCTAAAATGATAAGTCCCCAAACGGGGCCTTATTATTTTTCCTTGGTTTAATTCGATGAACACTTGTGTTAAATTTTATAATTATAGTCAAGAGAAGATTTTAATATAATTGATTAAGTGTTTGAATATTCACTTATGTTTATTGAGAATTATAGTTGAACTTGAAAATCCCGAGATTTCACTTGCATAAGAAAGTGGGAATTTGATTCTATTTAATGTTTGGGATGGGGATGAGTTTTGGAAAAATTATAATTACATTTTATTGATAACGTATGTGAGTTAGAAAGAGAGGAAAACTTGAATCCGCTTTGGTGTTATATGTTATTGCTATTGATGAACCTATTGTTTAAGAGTTTTGGTTTTGGTAACCGGTAGAGGATTACCATGTTGGTATTTAAATGAGGAGATCCTTGGAAAGGTAAGAAAATATTTGACTTTGGAAGTTTGTTGTGTATAAAGAATATTGTTGAATTGTCTTGAAAAGACTAAGTGGGAAGTTGTTGATTTACATGTGGTAAATACAAGAACATTAACATTATTATATTATCTTTTGGGATTGTATCATGGTATTACATTGATAGAGATATGGAAATTGATCACAATGGAGCATTGTGTGGTGGAATTGAAATTGGAACTATTCTAATGCATGGTTACATATTGCACTGCCATTTCATTTCATTGTTATCATGGATTTCGAATTGCAATTGAAAACTATTATTTTGAGAAAGGAATTGTTTTTGGTGAAACAAGATCATTTTGATTTGTTTTGGGTAAATACGTTGGTAAGTTCGGATAGGGGGTGTAGTTTGATGTTAGTTAAGTTGACCTGAGTGTCCAGGGTGAAAGACTGAAAACATGCATGGAGGAGGTACCACTGCCATTCCGGTGAAAGACCGGTAAAGTGGGGATTTGGTAGTGCTCGATATGCCTACTTGCAGACACCAGCCTAGGGATTACCTGAGTTGTATTTGTCACTTTGGAATTTTATTGAAATTGTTGGATTAATGTGTTTTCAAATTGGCATTGTGCATAAGATTTTCAAAAGATTAGAAAAATATTTTGAGCATGACATGACATATGCATTCATCTCATAAGACTGTATAAAATGTATTTGATGCTTTGTTAGATGTCATTATAAATCGTTTAATTAGTTGATTCAATTGATAATGAGATAATTGAATGAATTGAAAAAGATGTTATGTTGCTATTGAAGCATGTTTATTTATTTAAGTTAACTAGTTGTGGTTAATTAAATAAATTGGATTTAAGAGATTATGTAATAGAAACATATGGTTTGACATGATATGATTTCACGCATATGTATGAGTACCTTTGTACTTGCATACCTTCTAATATTTTAATATGAGATTGTTTTGTGAGCCAATGGTTGCTCACCCCATGCCTGTACATGTGTACAAGGAATGCTTTTCAGATTTGAAGTTCAAACAATGGGTTTTACCATTTCATAAATGTAATGTAGTGATGGATTGTACTACTTTATTTGTTTATTTGGCTGAATGCTATTTTTTTTTTTTAAAGAGTAGTGTCCTCTATTTATTATAAGCCTCAGGGTATTTCTTTTATTTGTATGAAAATGTCACTATTGTATAACGAGAGGGAACATGTATATTTAATTATTCATCATTTCATCAAAGGATGAATTGTCATTTATAAATTGGATTTAATTAATGAATATTGGTAATGTTATCTGAGTAATAAAATACGGGAAATGACATGTAGAATACACACATCCAGTAGTTTTGCAGACAGAAGAACATTGCTCGAGCGTAGGAAACGCCGCTCGAGCGTAAAATCCACTCTCCAGTAGTTTTACAGACCTGCAAAAGTATTGAGAGTTTACAAAGCCCGCTTGAGCGCAAGAAGTGCCGCTCGGGCGGAAGAGCAAAATTTTGGCCAACAAGAGTTAGGAAATCGAACAACCAACCTGTCCCAAACACAACCACAACAATCTAATAGCCAAGTTTAAAGGAAACAAAGGGAACCACAATATGAAACCATTAAACCCTGAGTTCAGGATACACAAGAGTCAGGTCAAAACCGGAATCGCTATACAATGTGATTTCACAATCATTGTTGACTCTAAACTTTGATTTCGAAATTTTGAGAGTAAATTAAAAACCCTAATTACGATTTGGGAAGTTCTAAGCAACCCTAATGTATCTAACTGATTGTGCTCAGCCAAATCGTTCTATATTGCCTCCAAGTGAAAGTATAGGGGGCTACGTCACCCATTCCGTCCACTTCTTTAACGGAAATAGACGGCAAGGGTGAAACTGATAGTAACTTGCATAGTATGAGGGTACACATGAAAATAAGCGTAGTTTGGGAGATTTTTGAAAATCGTGTCAAAGTATAGGAATATAAATGAAATTTTCTCTTTTGAAAAATAAAAACTAACATGTATATGTTATCCTTCTTATGCAAATTGTTAAAAAGTATTGAACAAGCTTGAAGCTTGTCTACCCACCAATATCCAGTATTATTGGGAATGAGCTGAAGATAACTTGGACTTTTCACTAGCCCACAACACAAATAATTAGAGTCATTCTATTTCTGCACACCAATTTCCCTCAGTTCACACACTTAATAATAATAAAAAAAATCTTAACAATTTTGACCTAGAATAAATATACCATAATACCTTTACCTTCTTCCACCTAAATCCTAATTCTAAAATACTACAACCATCTTCCATCACCAGCACAACTTCTCTTATTAACCTTCCTATCTTTCCATTGCCTCTTTCCCTCTCCACTTGCAACTACCTTCCGTACATAAACCATACACTCCTATAAGCCTTGTGACGTCCCGAAATAAATATAATAACTAGTCTACAATATTAATCGAACAACAACACAAGATGAAATAAATATCTTTCATTAACTTCTAGTCCCTTGTACAAAAGTGAAACATATGCGGATATATATTCACAAGTCTAGCCTTGAATCTATAGCATATGTTACATGATGAAGAATGTAAAATGAAAGATAAACAATTAAGAGAATGTCTTAAAGGCTTACAACTTTCCAAGCTAGTACTTGGTTACAACAAAATGGATTCAAATCTAGTACATTTAACGGCCCTTGGCTTGTAGAAAACAAATACACAATTAAACAAAAATGAAACTCTTGCTCCAAGTCCCCCTAAGCTATTGCCTTGGTGGAGGCATATTACTAGCAACTAAAAATGTTTTTCCCATATAGGGTGAGCCAAAGCCTAGTAAAAATAATTCAACACAACATATGAATTTTAACAAAGATATAAGGTGAATGCATATGCAATACTCGTGCCAATGTATTTCATTTCTTCTTTCTCATGATTATACGATACTCGATTAATATCACAGTTATCAATCATGTCCTTTACAATAGAAAACAGGGCAGTGAACCATACTTAGGAAATTTCAAAACAAATCCAACCTTTCTCGAAAATTTCATTCAGAGGAAACCATAAAACAGGACCCATGTAAACGTAGGCTATACAATCACTACTATTGCCATTTCACGAAAATTTCATCTGTGGGATTGGCACCCATGTACACGCGTGATTTTCGGAACTTTCACCCTAGACACTCTGGCCAACTTATTTCAATGTACAATATTCAATTCCCAGATTCACCCATTTTTCTCAAAATGATACACATTTCCAAAGTATAAAAATGAAACAATGCTCAATGCAAATGAATGAGAAAACAGTTTCAATTCTCCTAATCCTCTTGCAATTTCTACAATAATCATAGCTATCCTAGTAGGAATTGACCCTTCCTAACCAAGATTGGTGAGACACGAAATAACAAACAAGAAAGAAATTAACGAATCAAATGAATCACACACAAAAACACAAGGATTTACGTGGTTCACCCTAGAATAGGGTTATGTCCACGACTACTGTGGTTTTCATTATGATTAGAAAAATACAACTCTCTTTTTTTTTAACCTAAAAGAGGCGCCCCCTCATCTATTTATAAGTATAGAATTAGGGTTACACAGAAGCACATAAGAATTACGAAAGTACCTCTCAAACCCCCCTCCTCCTTGGAGGGAGGCCTCCCTAAACCTCCCATTGGACCCAGTGTTGGAGTGAACAGTAAGGTTAAGTGAATAGTACTTATCAGGGTCCACCGACCCAACAATCTCCCACTTGGAACCTGATAACACAAGCTTTCCATCATCTTCATGACATAGAGGAACACTGTAGCAACTCGATCTTCCTTTATCAATCTTGAAGGCCAACTGAAGTTGTACACAACTTCAGTTTGTCAATGGTGACTGTCTTGGTCAACATATTTGCTGGATGCTTACTGCCTTGGATCTTCCCAAGAGACAAGACTCCATTATCTACAAGTGAATGAATGAAATGGTATCGCAGTTGAATGTGTTTCATCCTAGAATGAAAAGCCGAATTCTTTGCAAAATGAATAGCACTTTGACTGTCATTATACAAAATACTCATCTCTTGCGTCTTACCCAACTTTGCTAGGAAATTCTATAACCAAGTCATCTCCTTCCCAGCTTCAGTAATAGTAACATACTCAGCCTCTGTTGTAGAAAGGGCCACAATCTTCTGCAACTGTGAAATCCAACTCACTACTATACCACCCAATGTGTAAACATAACCAGTAGTACTCTTTCTGTTATCTATATCACCAGCCAAGTCTGCATCAACATAACCATATAACCTGATGTCGGTTCGTCTGAAACAAAGTGTCATGTCTATAGTACCACTAAAGTATCTAAGGATGCACTTCACTGCCTTGCAATGCTGTTTGCCTGGATTACTTATGTACCCACTAACCACTCCCATTGCATGTGCAATTTCTGGTCTAGTACAAACCATAGCATACATTATGCTACCGATAGCTAAAGCATATGGAACATGTTCCATATAAGTCGGCTCTTCTTCGGTCTTCGGAGACTGCTCTTTGGTAAGTTTGAAGTGGCTAGCCAATGGAGTGCTCACTAGTTTTGCATCATCCATACTAAACCTGTTGACAACTTTCTTGACATACCCAGCCTGTGAAAACTTCAAAGTACCATTTGCCTTGTCCCTGTGAATCCTCATACCAAGGATTTTGTTTGCAACTCCAAGATCCTTCATCTCAAATTAGTTGGACAAAAGTTTTTTCATTCTTTTTATCTCTTCAATGGTAGATCCTACGATAAGCATATCATCAACATATAAGAGAAAAATAATATAACTTTTGTAAAACCTCTTGAAATAACAACAATGATCTGCTTGACATCTTGTAAAACTGCTACTACACATAAACCCATCAAACTTCTTGTACCACTGCCTTGGGGCTGCTCCAAACCGCATGCTTTTTTCAAAGTTTGCATAGAAACTCCTCTTTGCCACGTGCCAAGAAACCTTGTGGTTGCTTCATGTAAATTTACTCCTCATAATCACTATGGAGAAAAGCCGTCTTCACATCCATCTGCTCAAGATGCAAATCTTCAACAGCCATAATTCCTAGCACCAATTTGATAGTGGTCAACTTCACAATTGGAGAGAAAATTTCAATGTAGCCAACCACTTCTTTTTGCTGAAATCCCTTCGCAACCAATTTGGCCTTGTAGCGTTTACTCCTATCATGTTCCTGTTTGACCTTGTAAACCCATTTGTTGTGCAAAGCTTTCTTACCCACTGATAATTCTGTCAACTCCCATGTCTAGTTTGCCATGAGTGAATCCATTTTTCCCTGCATAGTTGACTCCCACTTAATTGAATCATCAACCCGCAGTTTAATCATAACTTTCAAGTTCACCTCTATCAGACAACAACAAATAATGTAAAGATGAAGACCAACGCTGTGTAGGTTTAGACTCTCTTTCTGACCGTCTTAACTTAGGAGTAGGAATATGTGGCTCAGTTTGTGGAATAAGTTTTTCAGGATTATTCTGAATCCTACTATTCAAATCATTCTCACTAATCTCTTCTAACTCAACATGCTCATGACGAGTAACAGGTTCAGATTCAGATTCACATGCAGACTTATCCTTATTTGTATACATTACTTTCTCATTAAATATGACATCTCTACTTTTGATTATTTTTCAATTTTTATCATCCCAAAACCGATAACCAAATTAATCAATGCCATACCCAATAAAAGTACATTTAACAGATTTCGGATCAAGTTTACTTCTATCAGCAGAATCTATATGCACATATGAAACACAGCCAAATACCTTAAAAAAAAAAAAAAGATTTGCCTCTTTACCGTTCCATGCTTCTTCTGGCAACTCTCCATCCAATGGAACAGATGGACCACAGTTAATCAGATATGCTTTAGTGTTAACTGCATCTATGTAGCCCGACTTTTCGTGCCCCATTTCAGAAGACGACTAGCCTTACAGTTCGGACTCCCACGGTTCTAAATCTGATCTCATAAGTGCAATGTGAAATAGATAAACACTAAAGAGTCCAAATTTGGCAAATTATTTGGAAAATCGATTTTGAATCGAAATGTCAAAAATGGACTGCTTTGTAAGATATAGAGTCGCCACCTAAATATTTTTAGAAAATTTAGAAAACCCATGACTCGTGCCAAAGGCCATGTGTCCATCATCACCAAGATTATCTTGGCTCGGGAACTCAGGTATGAGAGGGCAAGGTCATGATTTGAGCACCCCACTCGCCCGATCAAAAGATCGGCCTCTACTAATCATGATGTGATTCTTATTTACATTATATGTTCTTATTCCGATTATTAGACTAACATTTACTATGTGATGAGCACACAAGGTATAGACTAATTTGCAAGAATTTGAACACTTTGATTTCATGTTTTATTTGAAATTGTTTTGTGAATTTGCCATTCGAAAAAATGGGCTAAAATGGACATTAATCAAATTATCCCAAGTCAAACATCTAGCCTTCATCCACAGGCATTCAAATAGTTATATCATTTAAGTAATTAGCCTTATGGTGAACATGCTGGATATGGCAACAATCATACTTATGCGATATGCTAAAGCGAGTAAAAGCTCACCTAGTACTCCAAGCCAAAATAAAAGAGTTAGAAAAAATGCATGTTCCTACCTAATGCAACATGACTAATGCAACACATACGAGAAACAATTAATAGGCTCGGTTACTAATATGGCATATGAATCAATTTGATAGCATGCGGTCTAAGCACGTATTCAAATAGGCATTTAACTAACGATGAAAGTTAGAATGATGCGCTGAGTCTCAATGCACACAATACAAGTGGATGCAAACATGAGAGATGCTAAACGAAACATGATGCCCTAAACTAACCATTATAAGCAGGTAAATAAAAGGAAGAAAGACATGAGGTTGGAAGACATACACGTTATTACAACATTTGCACCCTCATGCAGGAGGATCCGAATAAACTAACTAGCTAAGCTAATTACTACGAATTATAAAATGAATGAAATAATCAACTAAACCAGCTAATTAATTATTACAACGAATTATAACTAAATAATGAATTACAAATTAACTAACTAAACATGAATACAAAGTTTAGAGAAGTATTAAGCTAACTACTCTAACTATTCCGCCTCGGTAAACGAGGAATGCTCATGCATGCGCGAATTTCCACTCGAAAAAGGCCACTGTTCAGCTGCTAGATGCCTATGTTGCACAGTAGAACATTTGCACTGTTTTTCACCTCAAAACCAACTCTGTTTTGCTAGAAAAGTACACTACTAGGTTTTGCAAAGGTGGTCGACAGGCTAGAAATGGTGGCCTGCCGGCCACAAATAATGGTCTGTACCATCGATGCTCGATTTTTTGTCGCAACAGAGAGCAAACAGAGCAAGCACAGGGTATTTTCAAGGGTTATTTGCACAACTTACCCCTCCTTATCATCAAATAGCTCAAAGAAGTAGTAAACTTGATTCACAAACCATCAATCGATGTAATTTCATTGCATCATGGCCTATGAATCAAAGTGTGCAAGTTCAATAAATGTAACAAATAAGACTTTCAAACCCCCTCCCTATCATGGATTGATCAAGGAAAGTGCTTGACAATGACTTTTGAACCGTTTTCATCACTAATGAGTATGAAATAATTCAAGACTCAAGGGTTCAATTAACGTCCGATTAAACCCAAACCAAGTTATTATTTTGCATCATTTTAGTCCAAGTTTTATTATTCCATTTTAATTACCTTTCCATTCTTTAATTCATTAAGTCCAAAGGTGAGCTTTAAGTACTCTAATGGAAAGAAGCATCAAACCAAGAGTTGTTTTAGGCATGAGAGAAGTGTCATGCCATTGGTAATGAACCCCCAAAGGATTAAACCATTAAGCATAAGACCTCAATCTTATGCTTTAAACAAGCAACTAGTTTGAACCAACTTTCAAAGCAAAGCAAAAGCCAAGAAAGGAGGGAGGTTGCAGAAGTGATTAGGGGTGAAAACAAGTATGAAAAGCCATAAACAAATGCTATCAACTCAAATAGGATGGTGGCTAAGGCCTAAACTACTAAACCTATGAGGACAATTCCACTACAGGCATGCAATACAAAGCTCAAATGTAATAAACCACTAAAAAAAGTTCTAAAACAAGGCTAAATAAGTCATAAAATATGCCGAATTAAGACAAAAAGCTAGAATAATGAGCTAAAACATAGAGCTATGTAAGCTAGTGAATAAGACACAAGGAGAGGAGGCTAACCCTCCAATTTTGGACTTCAAAACATGTTTTTACCGCTGAAATAACTCTAAAATTCAAAGGTTTAAAAGCTCAAAAAAAAAAAAAAAAAGATATTGTAAAGGTGGGAAATACAAGGGTAAAGGCTAGAGAAACAAGGTAGGAAGAAAGATGAACCACCCCTCCACCCTTTAAGGCCTTATACCACAAGTTTCAGCCTAAAAATACAGAATTTATACAGCCCAAAAATAGTAGAAAAACAGTAGGAAAAGAAGCAACCAAAGCAATGAAACAAGCAAAGCCTTATACCTCTTGAAGAGAAGAACAATTTTAAGCAATAATTCAATACATACACACCCTTAAGAGCTCAAAGTAGGCTCAAAAGTACCTCAGCTCAAAGATGGCAAGGTTTGGTTAAGAGTGTATAGGCAAAAGCTCAAGAAATTTCAAGAGAGAGAGAATTGTAGAGAGAGAAAATTAATTTTTGCTCTAATTTTTCTAACCCTCAAAAATGGAAGGGGAGGTCCTCTATTTATAGAAAAATATCACACTCCCTCAGGAACATCCATCCATACACGTGTAGGTAGATTTAAACATCTGTGCAAACAGCTAGCACAACTGGCAAAAAATATCTATAAAACACACTTGTAGCCGGTAAGCCACCAATTCTGGTCGGCAAGGCACAAGGGTGGTTGGCAACCCAAAGGGATGGTCGGCAGCCCACAAAAATAGGCCTGCAAGTCCCAGGTTTTTCAGGTTTGAAAGGCTAGGGTTTTGGTACAAAAACAAGGCACAAGGTTTTCAGGGTTTTGAGGCTCAGAGCTGTGGCATTCCGTTGAGGACTTTTGAGCACTTAACAAGCATATACATTCATCATTGGGTGTACAAGTGATGGTGCCCAAGTCGTAAGGGCGGTAAAAAATGAGGTGTCTACAATCTGCCCAAAACATCTTTGGTAATCCCAAGACGATCCTCATACTTCTAGCACATTCATTCAGAGTTTTATTCATGCGTTCTACAATGCCATTCTGTTGAGGTGTCTTTCGAACAGTCTTCTCTATTCTAATTCCACTTTCTGCACAATATTTCTTGAACTCATTGTCCTCATATTCCCCTCCATTATCTGATCTCAAGCACTTAATTTTCAGACCTGTTTCAGTTTCCACCAAGGCTTTCCACTTGTTAAAAGTAGTATATATTTCAGATTTGTGTTTCAGAAAATAAACCCATACCTTTCTCGTTGAGTCATCGATAAAGGAACATAGTATGATGATCCTCCAAGATATTAAACTGGTGGAGGTCTCCACACATCTGTATGAACCAACTACAATTTTTCTAACTTTGGTTTCCTGCCATCCTTTGAAAAACTGACCCTCTTTTGTTTGCCAAATATGCAATCCTCACAAAAGTCAATGTCCATCAATTTCAAATATGACAGTTTCCCTTTAGATGCAAGTACCTTCATCCCTTTTTGACTCATATGCCCAAGCCTTTGGTGCCATAGATTTGAGTCTTCCTTCTTACTAGCAACTGCTACTACATCCATATTGTTTATAGTCATGAAAAAGATGCCTTCTTTTTTACTACGAGCAATAACCATGGCTCTTTTGGTGATTTTTCACAAACCACCCATGAAGGTTACAACATGACCTTCATCATCAAGTTGTCCAATAGAAATCAAGTTTGTCTGACATTTTTGTATCTTCCAAACAGATCCGTTTGGCAAACTAATTGTTATATCCCTTTTATCCATAATCTTCAAAGGTACATCATCAACTAGATAAACCTTCCCAAAATCACCGCCAATGTAATTGTCCATGATTTCCCTTTGTGAAGTAGAATTGAACGATGCCCCGGAATCTAAAATCCAAGATTCAAGAGGGTTGTCAATACTCAAGGTCAAAGCATCTTAAATCTCCTCCATTGCAGCATTAGCAGACTTCTAATTTTGATCACCTTTGTTATTATTCAATGTCAAGAAATCTCCCTTTAGATGTCCCTTCTTTCCACAGCCCAAAGAATCTGGCTATTCTCCGCTTGTTAACTTGCTTTTGTGTTTGGATTTAGATCTGCGCTTGGGATTTTTTCCTCGCCGATCTTCCTCTCGCTTCTATATTCAGGCGTGTAACTCGATGTTTCCCCTAATTCCCTCATTCAAATTTCTTCACTCAGAATTAAATCTCAAATATCATTATAATTCAACTTTTCTTTTCCTGAAGAATTACTTACTGCAATTACAATACCATTCTAACTTTTTGGCAAACTAGATAGAAGAATCAAACCCCTAACCTCATCATCAAATTCGATAGATACAGAACTCAATTGTGTTACCACAATATTGAATTCGTTTAGATGCTCAGCCACCGAAACACCTTTTGTCACCCTCAAATTAAACAATCTACGCATCAAATAAACTTCATTTGAGGCAGAGGGTTTTTTGTACATGTTTGAGAGTGCCGCCATGAGACTCGCTGTAGTCTTCTCCTTCACTATGTTAAACACAACATTATGAGACAACGTTAATAAAAAAAAAACCTAGTGCTTAGAGATCAAGAAGAGTCCACTCATCATCCTTCATCTTTTCTAGTTTCATCCTTGAAAAGGACTCATACAGTTTTTTTTGATACAGATAATCTTTAATTTGTATCTTCCAAAATCTAAAATCTGTGTCATTGAATTTATCAATTCTAACCTTTTCATCTGTGGCCATTGCTCCCACTCGAACCAATACTCTGATACCAGTTGTTAGGAATTGACCATTTTCTAACCAAGATCGATGAAACATGAAATAACAAACAAAAAAGAAATTAATGAATCAAACAAATCACACACACAAAGAATACAAGGATTTACGTGGTTCACCCCAGAATAGGGTTACATCCACGACTGCTGTGGTTTTTCACTATGATCATAAAAATACAACTCTTTTTTTTTTAATCTAAAAGAGGCGCCACCTCATCTATTTATAAGTATAGAATTAGGGTTACATGGAAGCACATGGGAATTACGAAAGTACCCCCCAAACCCCTCATTGGACCTAGTGTTGGAGTGAATAATAGGGTTGAGTGAACAGTACTTATCCGAGTTTAGTGGCCCAACATATCTGTAGACACCCCATTTTTTACCGACCTTAAGACTCAGGCGTCACCGACTGAGCGGTTGGTGATGTTGCATATCGTGTTCGTCCAGAGGTTTCAGAGTCTCGGCCGTGAGCCTTGCCTCCGGACTTCCGGGCTTTTCTGTGCCTTGCCTCGGTTTGCAAACTAGGCTCGGTTTTCTCTGTTTCTCTTCCCAAAGGGAGGGAAAGGTCTCGTAGACCATCGCTCAGTGGCCGTGGGCTACATTTCGTGGTCGTAGGCCATTTTGCCCATTTCGAGCTCCGGCCTTCCTTGAGTCAGTGCCGAGTGCCTGTTCTGGGACCGCCTAACCACCTCCGCTTGTTTCAATTTTTGGCATGCATCTTATTTACTCCTTTTAAGGGACACCGAGGTCCGAGACCAACTTCGTGGTTGAACACCACTCCTAGTGCCTAACCATGGCTGGCCTTCGCTGCTGCCCCCGAACCTTCATTTTGCATCGGCTGCTCATTTTTGGCAGGACCTCTGTTTCATCACCAGAAGGTCATAGAAGGGTGGGAGGCCAATAATTGTTTCAAAGAACCAATTATATTCCTTCATCGCCTCCGTCGCCCGTTTTCTCTCACTTCAAAGCCAATGTTGACCACCCTTGGGCTATTTTCTTCAACCCTAACCCCTATATTTGTGATGTACACATCTGGGAGGCCACCAATATTTGGTGGCCGGCCAGTAATTTCTTTTGAACCTTTTGAACCCCTTTGAAAAGTAGGTTGTTCTCTCTCCTGGTTCACTATTTCCAATTTTTGACCACAGGGTTGTGTTGGGAACACATGGGAGGCCACCAATCTGTGGTGGTGCCATTAATTACACTTGGCCTTTGACCTCTAGCCGGCCATGGGGAGAGCCGGCCACCACTGCAAATCAATACACTGGCCGGCCTTGCTCTTTGCTAAGGTACATTACAAAATACACTTTTTTCCCTCCAAATTTCAGATCCGGGGTTAACTTTTGGGGGAAACTTGGATTGTTTTCCTTTTTCCCCTCTTTTCTCCCCCTTTTGCCTACATATACAGCAGCCCCAGCCCCCTTGCAAAGGGTTAGAAAATTTTGCTTTGAGCCTCTTGTATTGAAGCTCTCTCTCTCTCTACACTTTAACTCTCCAAACCTCTCAAGTCCTACACCCTTTTCTACACCAACTCGTAGCACAAGACCTCCATCCTCCATTCCCGCACTTTGGGACTCTTTTGAAGAGTTTGAAAGCTCAGATTTTGGACCAAGAGTTGATGAAAGACTAGTCTTCAAGGGTGAGTCTCATTTTCCCTCTTTTTGCTCTTTTCTTGGTCTTTATTCTAGTTCATTGTGCTTGCATATTGGGGCTCCGACCCAAACTAGAGATAGGCTTATTTTGAGCTATATTTCATGTTTGGTTAAGGGCCTCTCATCGTTTGAGGCTCCCTTGTGGCACTTGCTTCATTATCTTCCTTGTATGCCTATTTCTTGTGTAGCATTTTAGGCCTATGTATAATCTGTTTTCAAGCATGTTGTAAACTGTAAATAGGCTTATTTTGAGCCCTTATTCAATATTTTAGAAGGACTCATCACTTTTTGAACCCTCCATGTGTCACTTGCTTTGATATCCACTTTTGGCCCCCATTTTTGCATGATTTATTAGCCTATTGTGCTTCTGTTTTTGGACTTTGGTCCGAACTGAAAATAGCCATATTTTGACCCCCTCTTCATGTTTCATTAAGGGTATTTTCCTGTTTGAGGCATTTTTTGTATACTTTGTGTTGTAGCTCTCTTTTTGGCCTCATTTTTGCATGGTATTTTGAGCATACTTGTATACTATTTTGGGTCTGAACTAAACTCTAAAGGTCATATTTTGGGCCCCTCTTCAACATTGTTGAAGGGCCCTCATCTGCTTGGGACCAAAGATGTATCGCTTGCTTCTTTGTCTCCATTTTGGCCCCTTTCTTGCATGAGAATTTTTCCATACTTGTGTTTGTTTTTGTGGTTTGTCATAAACTGTAAAATATCATATTTTGGGCCCCTATTAAACATTGTAGAAGGGCCCTTCTCTATTTAGGGACAGAAGCTGCCACTTGCTTCATTATCTTGCTTTCGGGGCTGTTTTTGCATACTAGTTTAGCCCCATTTATGTTCGCTGTTTGGCCTTGCTTAAAACTATAAATATGATTATTTTTGGGTTTTCTTGATTCTGTCTTCACATCCCATGTTCGAATAATGCATGCATTGTATAGTCATAGGTCATTCGGTATGTTTAATTTCATGTTTCGGGACCTATTCCATGCATCGGGTGTCATTTTGTCATCTTTCGCGGCTGTTTTGCATCACTTATTGCCTCTGAAATTTGCATGATAATATTCCATATTCCATACTTCGCCATGTCATGTTAGAGTGGCATTCGTGCCTTAGGGTCGGTCCTTGGTTTGCGTGCACGTGTGCACGCATTTCCAGTTGTCTCATTTTCATCTAATGGCCTCTTATGTGAGTGTGGCTGAGGTCTACTCATGTTGGTGTAAGTCCATATCGCATTGTGTATGCCATTCCATTTCATAGCATTGTGTATGCTAGGTTGTATATTAGTGCATTGTGTATGCCATGTTACCTCGTGCATCGTGTATACCATTTCATAACATTGTGCATGTTAGGTTGTATCTTAGTTTGCATTCATGCATGTCATGCATATTGCATTGTGCTTGGGATAGGAGTTAGCTCGAGCACGGGAAACGAGAGGCGTTTCATATTCCGAGTGACGAAACGTGTCTCAATTCCCTAGTCACCAACACTCCGGATTACCCATGATGGAGTTAGGTTTTGTTAAGTTTTCATGTGCATTCATTCCATATCGAGTTGTGCAATTTGACTCCTCGGCCATCATGCATCGAGATGCGTGATTGGTGGCACGAGGATCGAGGCATGCATACATTTGTGAAAATACATTGCTATGTCCCTTTCCTGCTCTCTATTGCAGCAAAATCAAGAATCAACAGTCTTTCGAGGCTTGGCGCGCTTTCCAAAAAAACCATTGCGAAACAGAGGCTAATTGGGGCATCGCAGTGGATTTCCGCGCGAAGGCAACCCGGACATGCATCATTCATCATCTGGAGCGGAATCAAGCCCTCGGCTTGCATGCCAGTTTATTGTTTTCTTAGTTAATTTGTTAATTAATTAGGAATTTGTACATATTTGAACTGTACTATTCTTTTATTTGGAACTGTATATTTATTCGGACCCTCTGTGCGAGGGCATAATTGTAATAAGTGTGGGTGAGTGTGATGTATGTCTTCCAACCCCACGTCTTTCTTCCCTTTTATTTACCTGCTTATGATGGTTAGATTAGGGCATGTTTCAATTAGCACACAATATGATAGCATGTTTGCATTCATTCATCTGTTTTGCACGCACCGGGCTCGGCGCATCATATTAACTGCATTTGTATTTCAATTCCAAGTTGAATACATGTTAGCTGTAGCATTCCATATGCCATGTTTAGAATAGCCGAGCCTGATATAGTTTGCATCTTTGCATGTGTTGCATTAGGCATTTCTGTATAGTTAGGATCATGCATGGATTTCTAATTAGTTTCTGTTTTGGCTTAGAGTACTCGGTGAGTTTTATGCTTTAGCATCCTTGCATGCGTGTGAGTGACTGCCATGATAGCATGCTTACCATGAGGCTAACTGCTTATGTGATATACCTGCTTGGATGCCTGTGGGTGAAGGTTGGGTTATTTGAATTGGAACAATTCATTAATTGTGAGTTTTAAGCCCACTAGATAGTGGCAAAATCATGTTTTCTAAAGCCCACCCGAGGTGGCAAATCCATCGCCTTAGCCTACTCGGGTAGCAAACCATCTTTCAAAAAATAAACATGAAATGTTTTGTTCCAATTTCGCGACTCGGTCTATACTTGTATGTCAGGCGCCACATAGTTAATCTAGGCTAATAACCTAATAAGAACACACAATGTTTTCAAAAATAGATATCATGGTTAGTAGAGGCCGATCTTTGATCTAAGCGAAGGGGTGCTCACGTGACCTTCCCTAATCGTACTCCAAGTTCCCGAGCCGAGGCAACTTTGGTGATGACGGATTAACGTGGCCTTAGGCAAACGAGTCGTGGTTTTCTAAATTTCCCAAAAATAAAATATTTAGGTGGCGACTCAGATTCAGCAAAGCAATCCATGTTTGGCACTTCTTTAAAAAAAATCTATTTTCTCAAAACGATTTGCCGAATTTGGACTCTTTGGTTCAAGATTAAGAACCGTGACACAAATCGAGTCAGTCATGCGAGGTCCTTATGGGCCTGCTCTGCTTCGGCGACTACAGGGGATTTAGAGAACTTGTCTCAAACTCGTTATATCAGGTTTTGACTACACTTGTGTGTTTCTTTGCATTGCATTTGCATTGGTGCGCCTAGGACACCGTGTTTGCCATCTGCTATTCCTGAGCGGTTTGCCGAGGTCAAAGTGCTATAAGGCTTACTCTAAGCATCTCGCCAAGATAGAACACAAACCCCGGTTTTACCGGGGCACCCTTTTTGACCATTCGACCTAGTGCATATCGAAATCCGTGGTGTCCATTCCAAACTAGGACAAGTTGCTTACCCGATATAGGTTGTTTGAAACCACTGTGTGCATAGTGAAACGCTAGCTCCTGACAAAATCGGACAGGAAAACCCTACCCCAACATAGGGGTGTTTTGGCTCTCACTTGCTTGTTATGTGCTTTTAGAGTGCGTCTCTATAGGAATGCATGTATCAGTTTGCAGGTTTGGGCATCAGGCCTGCGGGCACCAGTTCAATATTTTGGGGTTCAGTTTTACCCGAGGGTATCAGATTTGAGGCAGAATTTTGGGGGCAGAATTCAGTAGAGGGCACAGTCATCCTGCTATGCTCGTATCTGTTTTGGTGAAGTTGAGCTGAGGTGCTATTTGTTTTCTCTTTTGCTAAGTAGTCTTGGAACCATAGCTTCAGAAGGGTCTGATATCCCCCGGGTACTCTGGACTTGTGTTGTTATGTGATCGGGGGATGAACCAGCTGCGGGTGGCACTCAATTTACTCCAGATGTGGGAATGGCACACACTGTTCTGAGCAATGTGCAAATACAAGTTTTTGTGCTTTCTGACTTGGGTATTGGGTCTGTTTTGTTGTTTTGTTTTGAGTCTGTCTTTTTTGTTTTGAGTCAGTCTCTTTTGTTTTGGGTCTGTCTTGTTGTATCGAGTCAGTCCTGTTGTATAGGAGTCGGGTGATTCTAGGGGATGTTACCTCGGGCGTCACCATTTTGTTTTGTGTTTGTCTTTTTGTTTTGTTTTGAGTCTGTTTCTGCCAGGGAGCCAGTTGTGCCAATAGATTTTGAATGAAATAGCAGTAATTTTCACGCTCTCGCATTTGCTTCTGCCTTGTGCCAGTTATGCCGGAAGTTCTGAATGAGATGGCAGTATTTGACTAAGAACCCTGTCTTTTCTATGCCTTGAAGTCATTGTAATGACCTGAGTTTTTCAAAACTTTTTGAACACTGCGGTGAAAACGAAGAGGAAGGAATTCCTCGTGATTTGCAAAACTTTGATCAATTGAGAGAAAGAGAGGCGTGCTAAGCCCTTAATGAATGAAATCATGCTTGTTAGCGTGAGTACTGAGAAGGACCCGGCTTGATCCAGACTGGTTTCACACTATCTTCAGCGCGGGCGATTTGTCGCTTTCTTAAAATTTTTCAAAAACAAAATGTTTTGCACGGTCCTGCGGAGACCTGTGTGGAATCGCTCTTGAGATTGTGCATCCTAGGATCGCTCTCAGTCTCAAGACTCAACCCCTTCGCTTCCAAACCTTGAACTTGAATTCAGAAGATTCAATGGTCAACTACGACGTGAGGCCTGTGTGGCCAGATTTGAAGCAGCCCTCGAACAGAAGGCCAGGAAAGTCGGATCAAGAAGATCAAAAGATCAGAAGAAGCTTGCAAAGCTAGAACAGAAGTACCCTTCGAACTAGGGGCAAAGATGTCAGATGTGCTCGAAGAGCCGAAGATGAATCCTTCTGCAAGTCAATATAGCAGTCATTCTCCTGGATACGGATGGCTTCGAGATCTTAAAACCATTCAACATGGACCAAGCTACACTTTTACCCTTTGAGAGGCTCATTGGCGTAAAATCCTAAGGCGACCTGCAAAAGTTAGAGCAAGAAAAAGAACAAAAAAAAAAAAGAAAAAGAAAAAATGCAAAAAAAGAAATGAAATGAGAAAAATGAAGAAAAGTTAAAAAAAAAAAAAAGAAAAAGAAAAAGAAAAGAAAGAAAAACATAGCTCGCAGGGTCGAAAACCTGCAACGGGCGCCTTGGCAAAAGTTAGAGCCTAAAAAGTGAGGTTAAATACCGGAGTGTACCTCCACCCCGAACTACGTAAGGCTTGATTCCCATCTTTGGGATACGTAGGCAACTTCATTCTGAAGTTCAGCCATAAACGCTTCCAATTTGATTGTGTCCATGCGATGGTTCTGGTCATCTTTGCCTTCTCTGTATCTGAGGATTTGGTTGTGTTCGTTACTCTGAGGGCTGACTATAATGCGTTGCGGTGCCATTCAAACAAGGGGTCACTTTCCGTTGCTATTCAACGCGCTGCGGTGCCGTTCAAACAAGGGGTAACTTTCCGTTGCCGTGCAGCTCTCTTCAAGCACGGGGTAGTTTTCCTTTGGATCTGAGATTGTGCATCTCAGGAGTAGGTTTCATGCTCGTTGAGCAAGTGGCTGTTTGCAAAAATAGTTTTTGAGAATTTTTATTGAGGTTGACTAATTTTCTCGAAAATTGTTCCATCTTTTCCAAAAACTGGACCATTTCTTGGACCCAAAAAAGGAAAATTTTCAGTACTCATAGCCTGACTTGCATGATTTCAGATCAGAAAATTGAACAAGCATGTTAATCTAATTCTCATTTTGGTCAAAATTATTTTAGTAGAAAACCAAAACAAAAAATGGTCAAAACGATGAACTAGGGGCATAGTTGAGTTAGGTGTTCTGTCTTTTCCCCATTGCCACAATACTTGCCAAGAAGGGCACTCTACCTGCCAGAAAAGGGCACAACTGAAGCTAACAGCAAAAGGGCTGAAAGCTCTCTCACCCTCCGAGCAGCGAGGTATCAAGCCAAGTGCGAAGCACGAACTGGAATGGATCAAGATATTCCACTCTCTCATCTGGACAGATCTTATCACGTCCAAACTCCCCAGCAAAGCATCATCAACCGATGTTAGCTACAGATTTGCTACACACCCAGTTGTAGCGCAACCCTTCTATGAGAGGAATTTACTAGCTGTGAACGGAAGAAAGAGAATCTAGCAGCATGCTAGGGGCAAGAGCCTGCAACTTCCTGTTTATCTATCAACCACCCATGGGAGGAATGAAAAATGAGAGATTGAAGAATAGAGAGATGTGCGATGAGAGAAAAAGTGAGAAAATGGCTTTTTCAGAAAAATAGAGCTTGAGGGCCGAGTGATGTAAGAACCACAAATGAGAAAGGGTGGGAAACACTACCTGGTGAAACAGGCTCCCTGTGCACGTCTGAGTGTCGTGTCTTTTTGTTTTATCTCGATTCTTGTTTTGAGTCATTTCGAGTGTTACTCGATGTGTCTAGGTTGTGTGCCTTTTTATTTCCTTGTTGAGTCATTTTGCTGTGTTCAGTCGTAGGCCCAATACCTGGTCGAAAACTCATCTCTCAATTTCGAAAATAAAATCATTTTGGTGCTCTGAGTGTCGTGCCGTTCTCCACATTTGTTCAAAACAATATTTGTTCTTTCATAAAACCGCAGGGTTCAACCCAGGTCATATGAGAAACAAAGGAAATCAAGACCTATCTGAAGCTATAATGGTTCCGAACTGCAAAGCAAAAGCAAAAAAGGAAAATGTTGGGCATATGAGTTTGTTTCAACTTCGGTAAGCTCCGAGATCGCATTTCGTATACACCTTGTCAGGTCTTGTCAATGCTCCGAAGTATGAGTGTGCCTCTACCTCAAGCTCAAGCCAGAATGGCAATCAGAAATGCTCTCTCTGAATACCAGCCCTTGCCAGATGCATCTTGACTGCGTTTGTAATGAGTTCCTAGGAGACCAACTGCGACGGTGGAAACTAGAGTTCGAATGGCTGTTGCCTAGAACGCAAAGGTTCGGGATTTCCGAGACTAAAGTCTGGTTTAAATAACCAGAGGAGTGCCCCTACCGAAATCATGGAAGCCCCATAGGTTGAGATAGCGTGTATGCACCTTAATTCTGGATACTGAACCAACCTAGTCTGTCACCCCGTTGGAGAATAGGGAAAGTTGCGAATATGATCAGGAAGAAAGGCAGCATCCAAAGTGTTCTACGTGAAGAACCCTTGTTAGTATTTCAAAGCCTTTGTACTGCGAGTTGAAGGTAAGTGTTCGAAGAGCACAAGGGGGGATCCCCGTCGGAGAAGAGCGGTTCACTGCCACTCACCTTATGAGGTGCTTTCTAAAGCACCGCTTTGTCCATTTATTGCTTTCCTTAAGCATCATGCATTGTAATGCATTGTACCTATCAAGTTTCTTTCTCAGTCATGCACGATATTGTATGTACGGTTCATTCAAAGAAGTTCCGTTTGAGATCATTTATTAGTCTATCAATCACACTTCATTCGTTTTGTGTATCTATCACACACATTATCATTTTGTGTATCTATCACGCATATATTCACTTTAGTGTATCAATCACACTTCATTCAGTTAGTGTATCAATCACACTTCATTTATTTAGTGTATCAATCACACTATGCTCACTTTGTGTATCTATCACACTTTCTTTATTCGCTTAGTGTATTAATCACACTCTCTTCATCTTAGTGTATCAATCACACTTCATTTATTTTGTGTAGCCATCACACACATCCTCATTTTGTGTATCTATCATGCACACATTCACATCATCACCTTTAGTGTATCCATCACACTTGTTCACTAAGTGCATCTATCACACTTCACGTTCACATTCAGTATATCTATCATACTAGTTCACTAAGTGCATCTATCACACTTTGTGTTCACATTCAGCATATTTATCATACTGCTCACTAAGTGCATCTATCACACTTCGTGTTCACTTTTAGTGTATCAATCACACTCTGTTCACATAGTGCATCTATTACACTTTGTGTTCACATTCAGTATATCCATCATACTTGTTCACTAAGTGCATCTATCACACTTCGTGTTCGCTTTTAGTATATCCATCATACTTGTTCACTAAGTGTATCTATCACATTTCGTGTTCACATTTAGTATATCCATCATACTTTGTTCACTAAGTGCATCTATCACACTTCGTGTTCACATTTAGTATATCCATCATACTTGTTCACTAAGTGCATCTATCACACTTCGTGTTCACCTTTAGTGTATCCATCACACTTGTTCACTAAGTGCATCTATCACACTTCGTGTTCACCTTTAGTGTATCCATCACACTTGTTCACTTAGTGCATTTATCACACTTTGTGTTCACCTTTAGTGTATCCATCACACTTGTTCACTTAGTGCATCGATCACACTTCGTGTTCACTTATTGTGCGTCTATCACACCTTGTGATTGCCTTTTGTGTATCCATCACACTTTGCTCACTTCATTCATTTAGTGTATCAATCACACTTTGTTCATATAGTGTATCTATCGCACACTCACTTTGTATCTATCACACTATGCCTACTTTGTGTATCAATCACACACACTCGCTTTGTATCTATCACACTATACCTACTTTGTGTATCAATCACACACACTTGCTTTGTATCTATCACACTATGCCTACTTTGTGTATCTATCACGCGTTCGCTTTGTGTATCTATCACACGTTCGCTTTGTGTATCTATCACACACTTACCTAGTGTATCCATCACACTTTGCTTCATATAGTGTATCCATCACACTCGCTTCACTTTGTGTATCTATCACACGTTCGCTTTCTGTATCTATCACACACGCTCGCTTCGTGCATCAATCACACACTTCGTTCACCTTTGTGTATCTATCGCATATGTTCGTGAAGATTCCATAATTTTCTTACATCCTTTCTGCACGAGACATAGTTTGGCTCGAGTTTACTTGCTTGCCTAGCATTCGCTTTGCATAATTGCTTTATTATAGCTCTCTTTGCATGATCATGAGTGATGTCCGGCTTCGCTTAGCGTATAAGTCCAATCTTCAAACCGGTTTCGCGTAGCGTGTAAGTCCAATCTTCAAACCGGCTTCGCGTAGCGTATAAGTCCAATCTTCAAACCGGCTTCGCGTAGCATATAAGTCCAATTTTCAAACTGGCTTCGCGTAGCGTATAAGTCCAATTATCAAACTGGCTTCGCGTAGCGTATAAGTCCAATTTTCAAGCCGGCTTCGCGTAGTGTATAAGTCCAATCTTCAAACTGGTTTCACGTAGCGTATAAGTCCAATCTTCAAACCGGCTTCGCGTAGCGTATAAGTCCAATCTCCAAACCGACTTCGCGTAGCGTATAAGTCCAATCTTCAAACCGGCTTCTCGTAGCGTATAAGCCAAAATTTCAAACCGGCTTCGCGTAGCATATAAGTTCAATCTTCAAACCGGCTTCGCATAACGTATAAGTCCAATCTTCAAACCGGCTTCGCGTAGCGTATAAGTCTAATCTTCAAACCGGCTTCGCGTAGCATATAAGTCTAATCTTCAAACCGGCTTCGCGTAGCGTGTAAGTCCAATTTTCAAACCGGCCACAGAACGTATAAGTCCAATTATCAAAATCTTCCTGCATATCATTTTGCATCCTGCCCCCTGAACTACGCTGGTTAGATTCCTTGCAAAGGGATACGTAGGTAGCCTGCGGGCACAACCATTTATTTATCTATACTTCATTTACTTGTCCAAGTCTTCGGCCTTGTAAAAAATGGGTCATCTCTGGGCTTTGACATTCACTCCCGTCAATTATGACTTCCGAGTTCTGTCAAAGAGGGGCAACTATAGACACCCCATTTTTGACCGACCTTAAGACTCAGGCGTCACCGACTGAGCGCTTGGTGATGTTGCATATCATGCTCGTCCAGAGGTTTCAGAGTCTCGGCCGTGAGCCCTGCCTCCGGACTTCCGGGCTTTTCTGTGCCTTGCCTCGGTTTGCGAACCAGGCTCGGTTTTCTCTATTTCTCTTCCCAAAGGGAGGGAGAGGTCTCGTAGACCATCTCTCAGTGGCCGTGGGCTACATTTCATGGTCGTAGGCCAATTTGTCCATTTCGGAGCCCGGTTCCCAGTTTTCGGAGCCGTTAGGCCGAGTGCCTCGGTTCGGGACCGCCTAACCACCTCCGTTTGCTCTAGTTTTTGGCATGCATCTTATTTACTCCCTTTTAAGGGACACTGAGGTCCGAGAGACCAACTTCGTGGTCGAACACCACTCCCGGTGCCTAATGGGCCAAGGCCTTGATCGCTAAGCTGCCCCCGAACCTTCATTTTGCATCGGTTTTCGTTCATTTTTGGCAGGGACCTCTGTTTCATCACCAGGAAGGTCATAGAAGGGTGGGGGGCCAGTAATTATTTCAGCAACCAATTATATTCCTTCATCGCCCTCTGTCGCCCGTTTTCTCTCACTTCAAAGCCAATATTGACCACCCTTGGGCCATTTTCTTCAACCCTAACCCCCATATTTGTGATGTACACATCTGGGAGGCCACCAATATTTGGTGGCCGGCCAGTAATTTCTTTTGAACCTTTTGAACCCCTTTGAAAAGTGGGTTGTTCTCTCTCCTGGTTCATTGTTTCTAATTTTTGACCACAGGGTTGTGTTGAGAACACATGGGAGGCCACCAATCTGTGGTGGCCGGCCATTAATTACACTTGGCCTTTTTGACCCCTAGCCGGCCGGCCATGGGGAGAGCCGGCCGGCCACCTGCAAATCCAATACCTGGCCGGCCTTGCTCCTTGCTACAGGTACATTACAAAAATACACTTTTTTTCCCCCCAAATTCTGTATCCGGGGGGCCAACTTTTGGGGGGAAACTTGGATTGTTTTCCCCCCCTTTTTTCCCCCTCTTTTCTCCCCCTTTTGCCTACATATACAGCAGCCCCAGCCCCCTTGCAAAGGGTTAGAAAATTTTGCTTTGAGCCTCTTGTATTGAAGCTCTCTCTCTCTTTACACTTTAACTCTCCAAACCTCTCAAGTCCTACACCCTTTTCTACACCAACTCATAGCACAAGACCTCCATCCTCCATTCCAGCACTTTGGGACTCTTTTGAAGAGGTTGAAAGCTCAGATTTTGGACCAAGAGTTGATGAAAGACTAGTCTTCAAGGGTGAGTCTCATTTTTCCTCTTTTTGCTATTTTCTTGGTGTATATTCTAACTCCTTGTGCTTGCATATTGGGGCTCCGAACCAAACTAGAGATAGGCTTATTTTGAGCTATATTTCATGTTTGTTTAGGGGCCTCTCACCGTTTGAGGCTCCCTTGTGGCACTTGCTTCATTATCTCCCTTGTATGCCTATTTCTTGTGTAGCATTTTAGGCCTATGTATAATCTGTTTTCAAGCATGTTGTAAACTGTAAATAGGATTATTTTGAGCCCTTCTTCAACATTGTAGAAGGTCTCATCACTGTTTTAACCCTCCATGTGTCACTTGCTTTGATATCCACTTTTGGCCCCCATTTTTGCATGATTTATTAGCCTATTGTGCTTCTGTTTTTGGACTTTGGTCTGAACTGAAAATGGCCATATTTTGACCCCCTCTTCATGTTTAATTAAGGGTCTTTTTCTTTTTGAGGCATTTTTTGTATACTTTGTGTTGTAGCTCTCTTTTTGGCCTCATTTTTGCATGGTATTTTGAGCATACTTTTATACTATTTTAGGTCTGGTACTAAACTGTAAAAGGTCATATTTTAGGCCCCTTTTCAATATTTTTGAAGGGCCCTCACCTGTTTGGGACCCGCATACATCAGTTGCTTCTTTGTCTCCATTTTGGCCCCTTTCTTGCATGAGAATTTTGCCATACTTGTGTTTGTTTTTGTGGTTTGTCATAAACTGTAAAACATCATATTTTGGGCCTCTATTCAACATTGTAGAAAGGCCCTTCTCTTTTTAGGGACAGAAGCTGCCACTTGTTTCATTATCTTGCTTTCGGGGCTGTTTTTGCATGCTAGTTTAGCCCATTTATGTTCGCTGTTTGGCCTTGCTTAAAAGTGTAAATATGCTTATTTTTGGGCTGTCTTGATTCTGTCTTCACATCCCATGTTCGAATAATGCATGCATTGTATAGTCATAGGTCATTCGGCATGTTTAATTTCATATTTCGGGACCTATTCCATGCATCGGGTGTCATTTTGTCATCTTTCGGGGCTATTTTGCATCTCTTATTGCCTCTGAAATTTGCATGATAATATGCCATATTCCATACTTTGTCATGTCATGTTAGAGTGGCATTCGTGCCTTAGGGTCGGTCCTTGGTTTGCATGCACATGTGCACGCATTTCGAGTTGTCTCATTTTCATCTAATGGCCTCTTATGTAAGTGTGGCTGAGGTCCACTCATGTTGGTGTAAGTCCATATCGCATTGTGTATGCCATTTCATTTCATAGCATTGTGTATACTAGGTTGTATATTAGTGCATTGTGTATGCCATGTTACCTCGTGCATCGTGTATGCCATTTCATAACATTGTGCATGTTAGGTTGTATCTTAGTTTGCATTCATGCATGTCATGCATATTGCATTGTGCTTGGGATAGGAGTTAGTCCGTTAACGGAAACGAGGCGTTCAGATTCGAGTGACGGACCGTGTCTCAATTTCCTAGTCACCGACACTCCGGATTACCCATGATGGAGTTCGGTTTTGTTAAGTTTTCATGTGCATTCATTCCATATCGAGTTGTGCAATTCGACTCCTCGGCCATCATGCATCGAGATGCGTGATTGGTGGCACGAGGATCGAGGCATGCATACATTTGTGAAAATACATTGCTATGCCCCTTTCTCGCTTCTTGCTAAAGAAAAATCAAGAATCAGCAGTCTTTCGAGGCTTGGCGCGCTTTCCAAAAAAACCATTGCGAAACAGAGGCTAATTGGGGCATCGCAGTGGATTTCCGCGCGAAGGCAACCCGGACATGCATCATTCATCATCTGGAGCGGAATCAAGGCAGTCCCTGGCTTGCATGCCAGTTTATTGTTTTCTTAGTTAATTTGTTAATTAATTAGGAATTTGTACATATTTGAACTGTACTATTCTTTTATTTGGAACTGTATATTTATTCGGACCCTCTGTGCGAGGGCATAATTGTAATAAGTGTGGGTGAGTGTGATGTATGTCTTCCAACCCCACGTCTTTCTTCCCTTTTATTTACCTGCTTATGATGGTTAGATTAGGGCATGTTTCAATTAGCACACAATATGATAGCATGTTTGCATTCATTCATCTGCTTTTTGCACTGCCTCATGCATCATATTAACTGCATTTGTATTTCAATTCCAAGTTGATAACATGTTAGCTGGACCCTTCCATATGCCATGCTTAGCATATCCGAGCCTGATATAGTTTGCATCTTTGCATGTGTTGCATTAGGCATTTCTGTATAGTTAGGATCATGCATGGATTTCTAATTAGTTTCTGTTTTGGCTTAGAGTACTCGGTGAGTTTTATGCTTTAGCATCCTTGCATGCGTGTGAGTGACTGCCATGATAGCATGCTTACCATGAGGCTAACTGCTTATGTGATATACCTGCTTGGATGCCTGTGGGTGAAGGTTGGGTTATTTGAATTGGAACAATTCATTAATTGTGAGTTTTAAGCCCACTAGATAGTGGCAAAATCATGTTTTCTAAAGCCCACCCGAGGGTGGCAAATCCACGTCTTAGCCTACCTGCGGGTAGCAAACCATCTTTCAAAAAAATAAACATGAAATGTTTTGTTCCAATTCTGGCGACTCGGTCTATACTTGTATGCTGTGCGCGTCACATAGTTAATCTAGGCTAATAACCGGAATAAGAACACACAATGTTTTCAAAAATAGATATCATGGTTAGTAGAGGCCGATCTTTGATCGGGCGAGCGGGGGTGCTCACGAAGTGACCTTCCCCAATCGTACCCAAGTTCCCGAGCCGAGGCAACTTTGGTGATGACGGACACGTGGCCTTAGGCAAACGAGTCAGGGTTTCCTAAATTTCCCAAAAATAAAATATTTAGGTGGCAACTCTGTATCTGGCAAAGCAGTCCATGTTTGGCACTTCTTTCAAAAAAAATCTGTTTTCTGAAAACGATTTGCCGGATTTAGACTCTTTGGTTCAAGATTAAAAACCATGACACAAATCGAGTCCAAGTTGTAGCGAGGTCCCCCCGCGGGCCTGTCTACAGTTTTTTTCATCAATAGCCCAAAACAGATATCTCTAATAAATAGAAAATTTCAATAACAATATACATTATTATCATTTCCAAGATGTGAGCGATATAACATATCCAACTCCACCATCATCATCAATATCCTCCATCACCATCATCAAGACGTGAGTGATATTTCAAAACCAACATCATTCTTCAATATTTTTCCAATACATGTCAAACCTATGGTTCTAGAGCAAAACCTCATTTTCTTTCAAAAATCATTTTTGAGTAGAGAAAGATATCATTTCAATTACATAAAACCCAACATCATTTCCATTATCTTTAAAAGATCAACATTTGATATTTCTAGGGAAAAATCCCCTTTTTCTTTACAAATCATTTCCAAAGGTTAAAACCCATTTCATCATAGATCAACAATGAACACTTTTCTACAAGCATTTCCAACAAACCATTTGAAAACTCCACCTTTTGATTTCCAGCCAAGATCCTAGATTTGTCCAAAATCCTCAAAAATCACAATATTGTTTTAGAAATAACAAATAGCTAAGTTAAAATTCATAAGAGGGTGCGGAGAATTATTACCTCAAACTTAGAAGAGAAAGAAGAAAGAATGACCAAAGTCCAAAAAGTCGACGGAGATGAAACGATAATTTGCTCCGATAAAAACGAAGCTCTCGACAAGCTCTACATTAAATCTCAAAGAAGCAAGGTGAGGAGATGCTTCCAAGTGAGTGGATCTGAAGATCTTTGAGCGAAAAAGTAAGTTTAAAGAGAGAAAAGAGGGACTCACGGTTTGAAGAGGGAAAAGAGAAGAAAAAGTGAAGAAAAGGGTAAGTGAGGGCCCTATTTATAGTGCTAGGTTAAAGTGGGATAAGGTCCCAAAGTTAACCTAAAAGAACAAGTCAAAATCCCTAAGAAGTAGGGCCTAAAACTGAACTAAATTTGAAAAAAAACTCGCAATGGTCGACCATTGTGTAGGTGGTGTCGACCTTTTAGGAAGAAATGACAATGTTGGCAGCAGACAAGGTGTTAACTCTTGGACCAGAGGTGTTAACACTAAATTTCAGCAACCAAACCCAGATTTTGCTGTATACAAGGGTCGACCTTTCCAGACTAGTGTCGACCCTTGAGGCCAACAACAAAAGGCAAGTGTCGACACCAGTAAGGCTGGTGTTGACCCTAAATTTTAGTAGCTATTCCCAGAACATAGCAGCAAGATGGTGTCGACCCTTCCAACACTGGTGTTGACCCTTGGGGCTTAACAAAACAAAGATAAGAGGGCAGTGTCGACCCCAACAAGGGCGGTATCAACCCCCGAAGCCAAAACTAAATATGAAGAGAAAAGAATGACCATCATGAATATGGTTTTCCGGATTCAAAAATAATAAATAGATCAAGTTTAAGCCCGAATCACTATAAGCCCCAACTGCGAACCACCCACTTTTGAAGTTGACTGTAAAGGTTTAAGATAAAAGGGCATGGGCTAGGAGTGGCGATGGCGATGGCGATGGATAGTTAAGAGTAGCAGTAATGATGGCGAAGGAGGGGTGGGTGGATAAAAGAAAACTAGGGTTTTGAAATTGAAAATGAAGGTATTATTGGAATAAAGAGATGTATACTGAAGTTTTTGAGGAAATATCATCTTGCTCCCTAAATTATCATTCAAAAATCAATTCAACTCATGTTTTTTTAATAATATCAATTTTACATCTAAACTATTTGATTTTGGATCAATTTTATCCCTATCGTTAACTGTCATTTATAATCAAATGAAAGTTGCTGACATGGTGACGAAATTCGTTGGAAATTTTATTTTGCACCCCCCCAAACTATCTTTAAAATATTAATTAGACCCCCAAACTCCATTTTGTTCACAGGTCTAATTGATATTTTAGATGACAATTGACGGTGTAGGTAAAATTGGTAAAAAAACGAATAGTTTAGGTATAAAATTAATATTATTAAAAGAATAGGGGTTAAATTATTTTTGAGTGATAGTTTGGAGTGCAAAATCATATTTTCTCGAATTTTTTTAAAATATTTTTTTATGTGTATATTGAGAAAGTGTTCATTAAGTGTGTGTATTAAGGGAAATTGATGTGTAGAAATAGAATTACCCAAATAATAGATGAGGTTAGCCTATACATGAACTAAGTAGCTTGGCCCTTCGTAATTAAAAGGATAAATTACACTAATCTCTCTTGAGGTTTGGAAAAAATATAATTAGCTACGTACTTTTGATATGAATATAATAACCTTGCTTTTAGGATGGTTAAAATGACCAAGAGTAATGTCAATGGTGAACAAACATTGAAATAAATAAATACAAATATACATTTTAGCAGGAAAGAGGATATAATATTATTTTTTCATCTATAAAACTAACAAAATACTGATAAAAAAGGGATTAAATGTTATGTGAATTAAAACCTTGAGAGAGATATCAGTGTAATTATGTCAAAAGTGTCAGACTAACTATATTTTTTTTTAAACCTCAGGTGAGGTGGGTGTGGGTGCAATTTAAAATATTGTTCGCTTAACAAGTTAGCCATAATTACACTTACATTTTTTTTAGTAAGATTAAAATGATCAAAATTAAATGCAGATGGTAGATACACTGAAATAAACAAATATAAATATACATTTTAGTAGAAATTAGATGATAATATATGTATATATATTTTCCATTCATATGAATAATGAATTATTGATAAAAAATGACTCGAGTATTATGTGATTTAAATCATTGAGGGAGACTACCATAATTATGCCAAAAGTGTGGAACTAACTATATTTTTTTAAAACTTCAAGAGAGATAAGTGTAATTTACTCCCAAAATACATACATTTTTTGGTTGTATGTTTTTTCTAAACTAAATTTTAATTAATTTATACAGGTAACAATTTTTAGTATAAAAAAAAAGAAAGCAATTTTGCTATAATTACAAATTAATTTTCCAATTTTTCTACCAATTACTTAGATTCGGATCTTGCCCAGTACTTTTTTCATCCAACCTTCATCCAGTAGTTGGTCTACTACTAGATGATAATTGGATGAATAAAGTGCTGAGAGGATTTTCTTTCTAATTACTTACATATGTGTAGGGCTCACACACACACACATGTGAGTACTTGGTACAACAAATATTACAAGAATGATGTGATAATACTATTTTGATAAATAAATTTATTTTGTTTAAAAATGAATGTTTACATTGAGTCACATCATATGTATAAAAATTATATATGGATTTTCATTTATATATTGTTACTTTAACAAAAAAAATCTTTATTTATTTTTTTTATTTCAAGACAAAACTAGCATTAATAAGAGTAGCTCCTCCCATCAATATCTCCAATATTTACATATATACGTATATGTATGTATATTAATTACTAGATTTGGTTTTTGTTATTATATGTAAGGGTCAAATTTTATTTTATCCTTTGTGATTCGTGTAATTTATTTTATTATTTAGAAATCTATATAAACAAAGATGTGTCTATCACACAATTGGTTAGAACGATTGAGATGAATTCATTTATAAGATTAATTATTCGCTTGATGAAAAATAAACTCCCCGTCCAAAGAAGTTTTAACATTTTTCTAGCACCTTTCTTTCTTTCCTATTTTTTCTTCCCTTTTTTCTCTATTCTTTTTCTCAAACCATTTGCAATTCACTTCCCATCTCTCTATCTCTTTCCTTATTTTCTGCACAAAAGATATGACTTCGTGTTTATGTAAATTTGAATAAGTTGAATATAATAATTGATTGCCCTATATTATTCTTTATATTGTACTTTTACTCCTAATAAAAATTGCTTATTTCTCTCGTAGAATGTATTTATGAGTTTGTAAATTGTTGACTATTTTGTTGCTGAACTTTCAGTTTTTGTGCACTCTCTCTTTTTGCATTGTGGTGATGGTGCATGGGAACTCATGCCTTTCCCTTCTTACTATCACAGAAACCCCTGCATCTCCTACCATTATTCATGGCTTGGCCAAAAGTAAAACTGATAGTGGAATATATATATATATATTATTTTTAACTATTTACTTTTCTATTTTTTTTTAATCTTTTCGTTTAATTTTTTTCTGAAGTCTTTTTTATTTTAGCATGATGATAATGGTTGTGGATTCCATTGGTGGATCCGATGATGACTTTAATGGGGGATACATATATTCTTGACTAAACGTTGCTTTGACTATACATTTTTTAAAATAAATTTGGCGTTGTCCTCTCTACTATATTTTTATTAGACCAATTTACTTTTGTATTTTTCTGATTGAAAAGCTCAATTTAAGAACAAGTTAAGACTTTTTTTAATTAGTTCTGAAATTCAGTTTTGATCATTTGGTTATATGCAATATTTTTTTAACTCATCTAAAATAAATTGTGAGTATATTTAAATTGGGAGGGAAATGAAAGGAGTAGGTCAATTACATGAGAGTGATTAATTTTAATTGATGTCAAATTGTGTTATGAGTGCCTTCAGGCACCGGTAATTCACTAGTCATTAATTCCCATATAATTTGTAAACTAATTATTGTTAATTATTCTATCAAAATTAACAATAAATATGAAATAGGTACTAGAACATAAAGGGTTATGTGCTCGTCTCCAAATGTCATGGGAGGTATATCACATATGAAATAAAGAATAAGAGGTTAAAATAAATTTTATCTCAAAAAAAAATCCAAAAATATTAATGACTTAAATTTTTATAAATTAATGCCCCTAATAAAAAAGAAAATTTTAGGGGAAAAAAAGATTCATTAATTTTTTTTATCATGAGATTAGCAAAATTCACTATAATAAATTGTCACAATATATGAAAACATTTATATTTTTCATAAAATAAATATAAATATAGCTGGTTCTCCAATTGGTATTGGTTAGTTGGAGACTTGTCCAAAACAAAACCAATATGTCAGATTAACTATTTTTAAATTAATTAACGTTACTCTAACTCAAAAGTTATTAGATTTATTTTTTAAATTTAATAATATGATAATTTGTTAAAATATTTAAGAAATCTTTTTTTTTTTACATCTTTTTTTAATCATTAATGAATTATCTATTTTTATCTATCAGTAAATCTAGAAAATAGACATTTATTATATTTTTTTTAAACCTATAACACAATTACATCCTTTCAAGAACCCAACATGCCTATCATATAGAGGCATGATTAACCAAATAAGTCTATTCACATGTTTGCCTTTTTGTCCACTTATCTTTTGATCTATCCATATTACTATCGTTAGTAGGGATGTAAAAATAGTTCATGGCCTGGGGTCTGATGTGGGCTCAGTCCAACTAGACTCGGTTAGGCCCGGGTTTAACACAGCCCGTGACCTTAAGTTTGGGCTATCATTTTGAAGCACAACTAGACCCATCGACCCGCTCAAGTCCCACTCAAAACTCAACCTGAGACCTGACCTGTCCGGTCCACTCGAGACCCAGTGTCATTTTTAGTAAAAAATAATAAAATTTTGGTAGAAAAAATAAAAAAAATAACAAAAAATGTTTAGGCCCATCCAAGGCCCGAATACCTTTGGTCTTGAGTTTAATTTTTTGGCTTGTGTACCAGCCCAGCCCGACCTGAATTTTGGTGCCCAGGTGGCCCAACATAGGCCGGGCCAAGCCCGGGCCCAATTTGCACCCATAATCATCAGTCATTGTCAGTCCTTAACTTTGATGACAGTTGGTTTCAGTGACAGTTATTTGGTATCGTTTTTCATTTTTGAAAACCTGTAAATAGTTTGTAAAATTTATTAAATTTTTGTAACCACAAAAAGTTAATTTCATCTGTTTTTTCATTCATTCCTACTCTTACTTCTTCTAACCACCACTTACTACTCATCACTACCATCGACTACCACTAGTCAACATTGCTAATAACCACCTCTTATAACCACTTTTGAGCACCACCTTCAAGGGGTTGGCAACCATGACTATCTACCTCCTACCGACAACAATTACCTTCGTCCACCATCTTTTGCTAAAAAAGATGTGGCAAACCCAACCCAAACCCATGAACCCGTCCAATTATACCCATTTAAAATATATATAAATCAGCCTGAATCAATGAACGAGTTGAATTGAGTTGCTCATTGTCAACCTAATTAAAGTTGAGTTTACGTAGATTGGATATGGGTACCCGTTTAAACCTGTCTAAATGGGAACCACTTCTACCACCAATCTACCTCAATTGCCACGCCACCAACACTATTGTCGTTGCTACTCTACCACCGACGTTGCCACACCACCATCACCACTACTTATACCTAGCCACCTCAATCACTATTACCACTACCACCACCATCTTCACTGTTATTACTGCCATCGTTGTCATATCAAAAAAAAATTCTAATGAAGTAATGGGTTGGTTTAGGTTCATTTGTCTAATCCATATCCAATTCAACCTAAACTGTTTAAGCTTATTTATCAAATATGCCTGTTTGGGTTAGATTGTTTTAAATGCGTAACCCATTTGACTCGTCTAACTGCCACCTCTACCGAAAATTAATGGTCGACATTAACTCGGATCGTCGATAACCACCTTACCAACCACATTCTATGAACGACAATCACCTTCAGTTATCACAAACTACTTCAAGCGACCACCTTTGTTGACCAACAATTACTTCCAACCATCATTTCCAACTACAAACAACCACCTTCGGTCACAATGTTTTTCAATTTTTTTTCAAAATAATTTTTTAAAATATATGTGAATCAAACATGTTTTTTGTTTTTATTTTTACTAAAAATAAATATGAATATGCTAAATATTTTTTGTAAATAAAAATTGTAAATTGTACACTTTACGAAACGGGACCATAACGTTTATTTTATTTTACAAACTTAAGGGTGTCTTTGTAATTATCGGAAGTTTCTAGCAATGTTAAGCGTAATTATCCAAAATTTTAAAATGGGTAAAAGTATTCAAACAATTTGTAGTCGTACACGTGTACAAGAAATCGAAACGTAGAAACATTTAAGCCCCCCTTACTGCCAAATATTCCCGTCTAACCAAACCCGACATAATCTTTCTAACAATAATGTTTGAGACATTAATTAGTGCTATTATTAATGATGTGACAGTAGATCTGTATATTATATTTTATTTTTATTTTTATTTTTTATCTCACCAGTGATGAATTTAAAATTAATTATTTAGAGTTCTAAATCATTGTCATCTTTCAAAACACTCATCGCTTTCTCAATCCGACGGCTGTTGACCAACATCCCTCTTTTATCGAATCCCAACCCTCCACATTCCCTTTTCAATTTTGTATGGGGGCGAAATATCCTTAGCTCTCCATACGCCTTGAACGTCAAGCTTCCGGTAACGACATCTATCTCTGCAACACAAAAATGGTGAGCTGCCCGGCGGTGGCGTGCCGGAAAAATCCTCCGACGCTCAAGTCAGTTCACAGAAGACAATGAGAAGAGAGAGAGAGTCCTTGTGAGAGTAAGTTCGCATACCTCCAAAGTTCGTCCCTCCCCCTATTTCTAGGCTGGCCATGTAGCCTCAAGGTCGTGCGCACACTTCCTCTGCTGTCATTCCCTGGACAGGTGGTAGCGCGCACCTCTCACCACCTTACGCGTGTAAAGATTTTGTCCTTTCACCAGTACACACTGAACTGCCTAACGGTATTGAGGCGTTCGTGGAGCAGATGTCCTCTCCTTCACACCATTGGTCCAGGTGGCACCCTTGACCGAGATACCACAACCGGCCTAACAGTTGGGAACATGCGAGAGCTTAACCACCTACGCCGAGCTATCCTTGATTGGTTCATCGTGATAGACCGGTTGCGAGGCATACCGGCCTCCAACCGTTTTATTTCCAATCTCGGTCGTAGGCTAGACGGCCGGAGACCTGCCGGCCTGGCCGTATCCTCCGCACAACCCGGACAATCCTTCAGTTCGGTTGCAACCACCACTGCGAACTTCGCCCTACACGAGCGACCTCCAGTTCGGCCCTCAGGAGGTTACCGGTTGACCTTGTCACCCACACAAACCAAACCGCTCGGCTGTTTCTACCGCCCAATCTGCTCGGCGCCGTGCAATCCGTAACGCTGGACGTTACTTTTGCTCGGCCGTACTTCATGATGGAAATCTTCCCTCTCAATTGCCCCTTAAACCCATCCGAGCTATCGTGATTGGGTTTACCAACGTGTCCGAGCTATGATCGAGTTGCACCCTCGCCAGGCCGAGCTAGAATATGGCAACGCTTGCCACCGTGCAATGGTTAAATCGGGAACACTTCCGCTGCCGAGCAATCTCAATTGGCCGGTGATTTCCACCGCTGTCCCATCAAAGGTCGTACAACCGTACTGACAGCGTTGCGATTGCACGCGTCATCGAGCCATTGGTCGTCGACCCGGCCGTCGGCACGCGCAGAATTCAAACGGCGTAGCCGTTTGGGTTTCCCCCCACTCTTTAAACCCTATTCGAAGGGTTTTGTCCCTTCACTTTTCCAACTTCCATTCGAGCTCCAAAAAACCCTAGCCTCCAACACTGTTACATCTTTTATGCCTTTGCTATTCTCGAGCTCCAGTTTTCGTACCTGTTGCTGCAGTTGGGTTCTTCAAGGCACCTCTTCATCTTCTGGTAGGCTTTTCTTCCCCCCCATTTTCAGTTTCTATTTTGAAGCCCTACTGTTCTCGCTCATACTTTCGTTGCTCTTAGCATTTTCTTCATATACCCTAGGCAAAACTGTAACTGGAGCATTAGAGGGGGCCTTCGTGCCCCTCGTTCCATTTAGTTTCAACGAGTGAGCCTTGAACTTAGGATGAATAGGATGAACATGATGAATACTGGGAAAAACCAAGCAAAACGCTCATTTAGATCCGATGGAAGGGTTTACACCGAGCAAAAACTGTTTGTGGCTTCGTACTGAGGTCACAGCCGAGCTATATACACCTTAGATCGGCAGATAGGTTTAACCGGGCTAAAGGCCTGAAATCATAAGCCAATGCCTCGATCCGGGCTTGACCGAGCTAAAACCTCCATTACAACCGAACCGATCAAAAACTCCTAGATCGAGTAAAAACCATCACCAAAAAAGAAAGCTAAATCAGCCATCCTGATGGGCCGAGGTAGTTGGAAGGCCGACCAAACACCTAGAACCTTTCTGAGCTATTTCCAATAGAGGTCGCGCAATATATGCCGTGCTAACCCTTGGACTTATTTTTCAATATGCAAAACAAGTAGGACCGAACAATCCAGCATTATTGTTAGTGGAGCTCAAAGTCCGAGCAGCCACTACACATTTTTGACCGAGATACCATATAGCAAATAAGACCGAGATACAATAGATGGGGAAATACCGCTATAAGGTTAGTTCGCCCGGTGCCATGGCGGAATTTAGAGAGGAGTACAACATCCCTGATGACGTGATCTTAGAGCTCGCTAAGAAGGGGGATACGCCGTGGGGGGACTTAGACCGGTGCCCCTTTACGGTTGTTTCCATAGTAGAGGGTGGCGTTCGCTTCCCGGTCCTGCCCTTGCTCTGCGAATTTTTGAGGTAGACAAGGCTTTGCCCGAGCCAAGTTTCCACCAACACATACAAGATAATAAATGGCGTCGCCGAGCTGAACCGAAGGCACGGTCTCAATCTCGGCCTCGCAGAAAATTTTCACCAATACAGCCTTAGCAAAAACAAAGGTGGGTTTTGCTGGTACCTCAAAGTCAAGAAGGGCCGAGCAAAACTCATCGAAGGCAACCCAGACAAAGAAGCCAACGACGACGACTTCCTTTGGGTGTTCGGTAATTACGAGGACACCGAGGCACCCATACCGGGGTGGTACATTAGGAAAGACTTTGGCCGCGCTGGTAAGTAGCCTGGACGACCGCGCAATCTTCTTTCTGCATCTCAATATGATTTTGTTTAGCCGGACTAACTCTTGGTCTCTTCTTGCAGATAAACACTTGGCAGCGGACTATCACCAGGCCAACCCCGAAGCAATCCGAGCTCTGCTCCGTGTCCCCGAGGAAGAGAGAGAAGCCTCAACCCTGCTCGGCTTTGAGCAAACATATCACTATCAGGCACCGCGCAAAAGTTGCGTGACTGATTTTCTGCGCGCTCCATCTCCAGAGCCCGATCCAACTCTTCCACCGATCAGATTGGTTCCCTTGACCGCCGAGCAGGAGATGGCAAAAATCAGGGCCATCAAGTCGATGATAACCGGGGAGGAAGGCGAGTCTCAACCTCCCGAAGCAACCGGGGGAACAACCTCCACTCCCGCCGGTCAAACAGAGGCTGTTCTTGCCCTTGCCAGCGAGCAACAAGTTGGCCGGCCAAAGAAGAGGCCGAGAAAGGAAAAGGCCGGTCAGAGCCTCGTGGATAAAGATTCAACCGAAGTCGCCTCCACCGAGCATGGCGACCAGACCGAGCAATCACTCGCCCGCAAATCCAAGGGCAAGGGCCCTGCTTGCCCCGATGCAGGCGCCGAGTTCGGTCTACCAGGTCTCTACGAGGACAAGGATTACTCACTTGGTTTCAATTTGACCAAGGGGTTGATCCTGCCCGCGGATATGAAGAGGCACGACGAACTGGCTGACCTCAAGGTCCTTCGCTCGGCGGCGAAATCGATTGTGCTGGTAAGTGGAACTCCTTTAGCTTCAAGTTTTTGTTCGGTTTTTTTGCACGGACTCCAAATGCTAACAATCTTTCGTTTGTTCGCAGACGAAATGCGCCAGAAGCTCGACCGGGCTGAGGAGGACAAAAATAAAGCCGCGAAGAAAGCCAAGGCACGATACCTGGCTGAGCGCCGCAAACTCCGCGAAGTACACAGGGCCGAGAAGAAAAAGGCCGTGGAAGATGCGGAAGACCAGGGTTACGCCCAGGGGGAGAAAACATACGAGCGTCAAGTCCGGGCGACCAAGGACATCTTTCGGTCGGCCGAAAGCGCGTGGAGAAAGTTGGCCTTGGTCGTGATTCTGACATGTTCCTTCATCCCCGCCACAAGATATCCGGACTACATGCAGGCCTATGCCAATGCCACCCAAAACCAACTCATTGCAGAGGCGAGGAAAGAGGCCGAGGAAGAAGCTGCCGCTCAGAAGCAAGCCGAGCAAACTTCCGCCAAGACACCGACCGATCAAACTCCACCCGACGCATCCCCCAATGCCGAAAATGAAATGATTGATCGGAAGGTTGTCGCAGTGGATGGTACTGACGCCGAAGCCGAGGAGAACCCGCCCGAGCAATCACCCTTAAACGCCGAGGTGGCCGTTGGAGAAACCGAACAAAGTCTTGATCTTGATTGAGGACTTCCCTTTACATTTTGCTCGCCTTGTTTTTGTTTTCTTCTTTTCTCTTCTTTGTTTTGAAATGTAACCGGGCTATGGCCTCTTTTTGTACTGAACTCGTTCTATTAATGAAATGCAACTTTTTGCTCGTACATCTGTTGTTTCTGTTCGGCTTGTGCATGTCTGAATTTGTTGCTCACACTTTAATTAACTGGCAGGTCAGCGAGACTGCACAAATAGTCAGCCTAACTTTGCAATTCCTTGATTTCCTAATAAAATGATATTTTGTACTCGGCCGAGCAAAAATCCGCTTGGCCTTGTTCGGTTGTCAACACCCATTCGGCCGAGCAAAAATCGCCTGCCTGTTTAAGTTTAATATGCCAATATTTCTTTTCGGCCGAGCAAATCCAGCTCGGCCTTATAATTGCTGGGCAAGACACCAGCATTGCCAATTCCGCCGAGCAAAATCAGCTCGTTTCACATATTGGACAATTCACCAATATGCTAGATGGGCCGAGCAAAACCAGCTCGGCTCATACATTGGGCAAAACACCAATGTTTTAGTTAGGTTGGTCATGCCGCCAACATTCCCACTGAGCGAGCAAAACTAGCTCGGCCCTAATGCGCATTGTTCCACATGCAATGTCATGCGATGCGCTTCCCATTCAGGAAAAGCACTGGTCACCTTCAGGTCGGTTCTTGCCCCTAGCATCCATAATTGCTTTTTGCATCTTGCTATATCATTGGACAGATGTAATATCAAACAAAAAGAGACTAATTTTCATTACAAAAACATTGCCATCTCTTACATCACACGCCAAAGGGCTAGAGATCTAAAAAAGCTAGGTAATATAGAGAAATTACATTTCAAAAGTAAAAGGCCTTGAGGTTGGCCGCATTCCATGGTCTGGGGACGGCCTTGCCATCTAAATCTTTCAGATTGTATGCCCCCTTGCCAGCAAGACCAACTACCTTGTATGGTCCTTCCCAATTTGCACCGAGCTTGCCTTCGCCAGGGATCACTGTGTTGCCAAGCACCTTCCTGAGGCCCCAATCCCCAACCTTGAATGGCCTTGGGTGCACTGATTTGTTGTATTTTTTGGACAGTTCCTGCTGATAGGCCGCTATGTGGATCAACGCGCTCTCGTCTTTCTTTAGCAAGGTCCAACTCTAGTGCCACGGTCTCATTGTTCAAGTCTGGTTGGAAATTTTCTGAGCGGATGGTTGGCATGCCAATCTCTAATGGGATGACAGCCTCCATACCATAAGCCAAAGCGAACGGTGTTTCTCCGGTCGACCGTCTTGGCGTAGTGCGGTATGCCCATAGCACATTAGAAAGCTCTTCAACCCACTTTCCCTTTGCCTTCTCTAGCCGCTTCTTCAGCCCATCCAGGATGGTCTTGTTTGAGGCCTCTGCTTGACCATTCGACTGAGGATAGGCTGGCGTTGAATTGTAGAATTCAATCTTCAACTCTTCTCAAAATCTGTGGAAGAGTTTCCCATCGAATTGAGTGCCATTGTCTGAGATGAGCGCCCTGGGTATGCCGAAGCGAGTGATCACATTCCGCCATACAAATTTCTTAACGTCCTTCTCCTTAATGGTTGCCAGTGGTTCGGCCTCCACCCACTTGGTGAAGTAATCAGTGGCGGCGATGAAGAACTTGCGATTACCCGGTGCGACTGGGAGTGGTCCAACAATATCTAATCCCCAAAGTGCGAACGGCCAAGGACTTGTGAGTGAGAGCAACTCCCTTGCTGGCTGGTGGATCTGGTGAGCAAATTTCTGACATTTTTCACATCGGCGAACGTATTTTTGCGCGTCCGCCTGCATGCATGGCCACCAATAACCCTGCGAGATTGCTCGGTAGGCTAGAGATCTACCCCCAGTATGGCTGCCACAGATGCCTTCATGGATCTCATAGAGGAAGGCTTCCACCTTAGAGGGGTGGACACACTTCAAGTACGGCCCCGTGAAAGATTTCTTGTATAAGGCTCCGGAAGGTGAGAGCCAAAACCGCTCTGACTTTGCTCGGATTTTGTGAGCCGCCTTATTTTCTTATGGTAGAATTCGATCTTTCAGAAAGGCGATGATGGGGTCCATCCAGGAAGGGCCCAAGTCGGTGCAGAGTACCTCGGTTGCTTCTGGTTCCTCAATGCTTGGCCGGGGTAAAAATTCAATCATCAAGGGGTTGGGAAAGGTTGTCTGAGTGGAAGCGAGACTGGCCAATTCATCGGTTGCTTCTTCGCGTCGATCTGCTCAACTCTGATGGCATCGAACTTCTTGACTTCCGCTCGCACCAGCGCCTGATACTTGGCCATTCTTATATCTTTGGCTTCATACTCCCCTGAGACTTGATTGACCACCAGCTTTGAGTCACTAAATACCATAAGGGCTGTGACCTTCATCCTCAACGCGCTTCTTAGACCGGCGAGGAGGGCTTCATATTCCGCCTCGTTGTTGGATGCTGGGAAGCCGAGCGTAATTGCTTGCTCAATAACCAGCCCATCCGGCGAAGTTAACACAATTCCCAGCCCAGCCCCATGCCTATTGGACGCCCCATCAACGAACAACTTCCACATCTCGCCAAGAAACAGCTTCCAGCAATCAAAAGGATTCTGGGAGCTTCTCAATTCCGAGTCCCTGGCAAGTTCAATCTGGTCTCCTTGCACGCCTTTGCTGGGCTCTTCTTTCAACGAGTCGTCGGCCTTTGCTATTTCAGTCAAGCTTTGCTCCTCTCCCGCTCGCGAGCCACCGCATACTTCTGTTGCCAGAACCTTGGGTAGTGCTAAATCCGCATCGACCAAATCAACCGGACAGACTGGATGTGTTCCTAGGGCAAATTCCGCCACAAAATCTGCAAGGGCTTGAGCCTTGATTGCGGTGCGCGGTTGGAACTTAATGTCGTATTGGCCTAATTCTACGGCCCATTTCAGAATTCTCCCAGTAAAGTCCGCCTTTTCGAAGAGCACCTTGAGCGGGAACTTGGTTAACACCACTATTGTATGGGCATGAAAGTAGTGCGCCAGCTTTCTTGACGCCATCATGAGAGCCAATGCCAATTTTTCCAAGGGGAGATACCTCGTTTCGGCCGAGAGCAGAGTCTTGCTCACATAGAAAATGGGCAAGTGCTGAATGCCCTCAGCGCGGACTAGAACAGCGCTCACCGCATGTTGGGAGACCGCCAAGTAGAGAAATAACTCTTCGCCCGGCCGAGGTGTAACCAAAATCGGTGCCGAAGAGAGATATGCTTTCAAGTCCGCCAAAGCACGGTCGCACTCTTCATCCCAAAAGAACTTGGACTTCAAAGTTTTGAAGAAGGGCCTGTAACGATCCGAAGACCGGCTGATAAATCTGTTCAGCGCGGCTGCCATTCCGGCAAGATGTTGCACGTCCTTCGTGGAGTTAGGGCATTCCAACTCTTGTATGGCCTTTATTTGCAATGGGTCGGCCTCAATTCCCCGGTTTGTGACCAGAAAACCTAGGAATTTCCCAGTGCCAACTCCAAAGGCGCACTTAGAGGCGTTCAGGCGAAGCTTGTGACGCTTGAGTATGGCAAACATTTCTGCTAGGTCGGCGAGGTGCTGAGACTTCTCCCCGCTCTTCACCACCATATCGTCGATATAGGCTTCCATAGTTCAGCCCAAGAGAGGAGCGAACATTTTTGTCACCATCCGCTAAAAGGTTGCCCCAGTGTTCTTCAATCCGAACGGCATGACCTTGTAGCAGTATAAGCCTCTGGGGTTGGTGAAGGACGTGATCTCCCTGTCCGGCTCGTACATGGTTATTTGGTGATAACCGCGATATGCGTCCAGGAAGCTAAACCTCTGATGGCCAGCGGTTAAGTCCACCAGCTGGTCAATTCGAGGGAGAGGAAAGCTATCCTTTGGGCACGCTCGGTTGACAGTCTTGTAATCCACTCAGACTCGCCACTTGCCGTTCTTCTTAGGAACCACCACCGTGTTAGATATCCATCGAGGGTACTGCACCTCTTCTATGGCCCCGGCTTCCAACAGGTTCTTCACTTCTTCTGCCACCACTTCAGTATGGTGCAAGGCTGAACGGCGTGTCCTTTGTATGACCGGCCGCGCGTTGGGGAAGACATTCAACTGGTGGCAGATAAAACTTGGATCGACACCAGGCATATCGTAAGGCGTCCATGCGAAAGCTTCCAAGTTGTCGACCAAGAAATTGACATAATCCGACCGTTCAGCGCTGGACAAAGACGATCCCAGGAGGAAGAACTTAGTCGGATTTTTCTCGTTGATGCACACTTCCACCAAATCTTCGACGGACTTTTCCTCAGCCTTTCTGCCCACGTCTTCAAGGACTTCCTTTCCCTCGAGCCCCTTGATCATCTGAACAAACCCTTTGGCCGCTCGGCTACCATTTACCGCAACGAAGCACTGTTTGGCCATCACCTGGTCTCCCTAGACTTCCTCTATTTGCCCGTTGGGCGCCGGAAAGCGCATGATTTGATGGAAAGTTGAAGCAACTGCTTGCATGGCGTGCAGCCAACCTCTGCCCAGAATCAAATTGTAAGTCGATGGAACTTTGAGCACCCAGAACTCTACTTGCTTCACAACCGACCCCGCCTTGACCAGCAAGATAATCTTTCTAATCGGCCATTCTGGTTGCGAGTTGAAGCCGACTAGAGGAGATGTTGCAGGAGCCAAATCCTTGTCCTCCAACTTCATTTGTTTGAACGCATCATAGTACATTATCTCGACCGAACTCCCCTGGTCGATCAATATTCTCTTGATATCGAAGTCCTTGACGCGAAGGGTCACCACCAAAGCGTCATTGTGCGGCATCTGCACCCTTTCCAGGTCTTTGGTAGAGAATGAAAGGACGTCTTTCTCCTCGGTTTTTCCTCTCTTTACATGAATTTGGACCAAGAGCACTTCCTCATGTGCTCGGCCTTCTTGATCATCCTCTCACTCCGCACCCTTCTTTGCCGGTTCAATGATGCCGTGGATGACGTTGATCACACTGCGGGCGCTCTAGGGTGCCATTCCGCTGGCTCTGTCATTCGGTCGCGCCTTGACTCCCCCATCAATATATTGGTCAAGATGCCCTGCCGCCACCAACTCCTCCAAGTGCTATTTGAGCGGCAAGCAATCCTCTGTCCGGTGCCCCTTTTCTTCATGAAAGGTGCAGCGATACTTTGGATTGAAGCCCCGCTGCGCGCTCCCCAGCTTGGCCGGCCAACGGACAAAAGGCTCCCCGCGAATCTCGCTCAAAATGCGGTAGATGGGAATTTTGAAGACCGTGGTAATCCCTGTCCGCGCCTTCAATTTTCTCTTGGCATCCTCTGCTGCGTCGCGGGGTGCATCAGCCCGGTCATTTTTGCAGCCTCTGTTTTTGTCATTTTGGCCGGTCCCTCAACGCTGATCTTTTGGTCAGTCATTAGGGCGGTTTTCCTCCTGCCCGACCGAGTGAACTTTCCCTGCTACACTTCTGTCCACCCCGACCGGATTATCCTTCTCGGTCATAGAGGCGGCATCTTCCTCCACACGAATGTGTTCGTTGATCCGCTGCATCAAAGATTCCATGGTGGTCGGCTGATGCATCGTGAGTGAATCTCGCAGCCTATGTCCGACTGGGAGACCCCTCTTGTATTGAGTGATCGCCAAATTGGTAGGGCAGTCGAGAATTTCGTTGTAAGTTTCCCAGTACTTCGCATTGTAAGCCTTCAGTGAACTCCCAGACTCCATCTTGACGCCCAGAAGATGGTCTACCTCCTTCGGCGTTCGAGTGTTAGTCTTGAATCTGGTGACAAAGGCTTCCGCTAATTGCTGCCATCCCTCGATACTCCCCTCCAGGAGCCTTTCGAACCACTTCAAGCCAAGCTCTCCCAGACTTGCCGGGAATATGAGACACATCAAGGCATCGTTCCGTCGGTGCCCCGCCATTACTTGCCGGTAATGACTCACATGCATGTACGGATCCGTCTTGCCGTCGTACAAAGTGAATTTTGGCTGGTGGAATCCGGCAGGGAGTGGGGTGCTCAATCTGGGGACAATGGCGTGGTCAGAAGCCTCGCCACTTTTGTCCACCGATCGGGCTACGTTTCAGGCGCCAGATCATCACTTCTTCCTTTACATCGCAGCGTCTTTGGGGCACCTCTCGAGCCTCCCGACGGCGCGCTTCTCTCCAAAGACGCCCTCGAGATCCCTGGAACGGGCGGAGGTTGAGTATCGTGACGTCGACAATGGGCGAGAGGGACGATAAGTGCTGTCACGCGTGCAAGACCTGCCCTCTCGCTGGTCAGAGTCCCCCACCCCATAGTTCCTGGTGATGGAGATTGAATGAGTCCTCCTCTGGCGGCGACTGCTAGAACGAGGGGAGGGGGTGCGCTCACTGAGGTTGCCCTCTCCAGCAACACCCTTCCCCTTCACTTGGCGCTTCAGAAGTTCCATCTCCGCCGCCATCCTACGAATGAGGGCTTCTTGGTCCTTGAGTTTGTGCTCCAGGCGCTCCTCACGGGACTCCCCGTGCCCTCGACTCGTGGAACGATCTGAACTCCTCCCACGCTTGTCGCGCGCTCCTCGCGAAGTGGTTTCCAGGCCCGCCATGGTTGGAACATTAGGGGGTCCTTCTCTCCTTCGCACATACTCTGGAGTGACACCATCGACGACGGATAGCGGAACTTCATCGTTGTTGGCCATGGAAATGGTCGCAGAAGTTCGAAGAACAAGAGTTGAATATTAAAGAATTCCCACAGACGGCGCCAATTGTACGGGGCGAAATATCCTTAGCTCTCCGTACGCCTTGAACGTCAAGCTTCCGGTAATGGCATCTATCTCTGCAACACAAAAATGGTGAGCTGCCCGGCGGTGGCGTGCCGGAAAAACCCTCCGACGCTCAAGTCAGTTCACAGAAGACAATGAGAAGAGAGAGAGAGTCCTTGTGAGAGTAAGTTCGCATACCTCCAACGCTCCCTCTCCCCTATTTCTAGGTCGGCCATGACCTCAAGGTCATCTTGACACTTCTCTCTTTGTCCTTCCTCGACAGTGGCGCCACCTCACCACCTTACGTGTATAAAGGTTTTGTCCTTTCACCAGTACACACTGAACTGCCTAACGGTATTGAGGCGTTCGTGGAGCAGATGTCCTCTCCTTCACACCATTGGTCCAGGTGGCACCCTTGACCGAGATACCACAACCGGCCTAACAGTTGGGAACAGGCGAGAGCTTAACCACCTACGCCGAGCTATCCTTGATTGGTTCATTGTGATAGACCGGTTGCGAGGCATACCGGCCTCCAACCGTTTTATTTCCAATCTCGGTAAATGGTGACGGGCCGAGACCCGACTGGCCGTATCCTCCGCACAACCCGGACAATCCTTCAGCTCGGTTGCAACCACCACTGCGAACTTCGCCCTACACGAGCGACCTCCAGTTCGGCCCTCAGGAGGTTACCGATTGACCTTGTCACCCACACAAACCAAACCGCTCGGCCGTTTCTACCGCCCAATCTGCTTTCGTAGTGCAATCGCATGTATTTGGGCGTTACTTTTGCTCGGCCGTACTTCCTGATGGAAATCTTCCCTCTCAAATTTTGATCGCCCCATCATCCATCACTCCTCATCCAACCGTCCATTTTTTTACGAAATTGAATTCCAAAAGGTCGAAGAGCGAGAGAGAACAGTGTAGCCTCAGCACTCAGCTCTCTCTCTCTCATCCCCAACTGTTATTTAGAAGATAAAAAATGAAATTTTTGTTTACCATTTTTAAATTTTTTTGTAAATGTACATAAAAAAAATATTTTTAAACATAAACATATAAGGGGAAAATACAGCCCAGTGGACCCTTTTTTTTTTTTTTTTTTACAAATCCATAAAAAATTTAAAATTTTAATTATTAATATTTATAAAGTTTTCAATTAATGCATACTTTTTTTTTTAATACATTTACACTGAATTGACATTTTCCCAGCATGTAATCAAACAAACCCTTCTTAATTGTCAAATGCAAAACAATAGAGTAGTGATAGGAATTTCAAAAATTCTATTAAAATTTTTATCAAATATTTTACATGAATCTGAGACTCACACAATATAAATTTCATGTAAGTCTCACATCTATGTAAAATATTTAATAAAATTTTAAAATTTTTAAAAATTTCTAACATTTTTAAAACAATAACATCACATCATGAAAACTAATGACGTTTGTCCACATCAAGAAAATAGAACATATTGTACATTATCAGATTCCTCAAAAAGTTATAGATGAATCTTGAAAAAGTTATTTGGTGGTGTTAGATATAATTAAGTGGTGCCGAAGAGTATTGTAATTAGTGAGGCAAAAAAAAAATCATAATTTTGTGTTGTGGTATGAAAAACAACAAAGGACCTTGATATTTGATAATTAATAAAGAGTAAGGACACCTAATGCCGTGAATCACCTGATAGTTTTTTTTTTTTTTTTATTTAATAACAAATTAAACATTAATAGAGATTTAATTCAAGAAACCACCATTGACTTATCTTACCATATTTATGAGTTACGAACTTTCGAATCTTGTTCTTTCTTCCATAAATTTCCCATTAGAGACAAAAGCATTTATTGGAAAAACTATGAATCAACACCAACAAAAACACTAAACAATCATCAAAGCCACTCAACCTATAGACAATGTTTGAGGTTTTTCATTTTTTCCCCCATGCAATATGAAAACACCACAAAAACATGAAGAAATCAAATTCCAAAATATATACATGTGAAGTTTATTTATGAAATTGAACCAAGAAAAAGTGACAAAGCTCAATTTGGACAAGAAAGAAAGAGCAAATGGTCAAAGCCAACAACACCGTTTAAACATCTATATATATCACATGATTTTTGTTGTTGACTTCACTTGCTAATGCGCAGCAAAAAAAAAAAAAAAAAAAAAAACAACAACAACAACAAAGAAAACTCTCAAATGAATAGGGTATACCTGCAACCAAGTGAAGCCAACAGAGGCTTCAAATCATGGTTTTGGAACTTGGGTATGCTCAACGATGTCAGGAATGCTCTTTCATAGTAGAAGAAAGCTTTGGAACTCTCTGTCGCTTTTGCCCATCGACATTGATCAAGTTAGATTTCTTGTTAGAAGAAATCGTCTTTTTTAATTTCAAATCTTGATTGCTAATCATGTATTCATTTCCTTCTTCTGGTATGGTAAAGTCCGCTAGGTTTCTATTAATGTTGCAAATTTCATTCTCATAAATGATTCTCATGGGAAAAATAGTTGCATTTATACAAGCCACCTCCTTGTCAATGCATTTTCCCACGTCTTCAATTGTATGGCATTGCAAGGGAAACACCATAGTAAGCAAGGATTTGTAGTGTCCCCATGGCAGAGCAACATAGAAATGGAGGACGGGTTCCGGTGGTGAATCAGTGGAAATGTGGTAGAGGGAAAGGCATGGAAGCAACGCATGGACTTTTTTCTGTTTTTGTGGATAACATGTAAGTCATTGTTTAAGTTCTTCTCAAAGTTTGGCATTGTAAATGATGCCTTCATCCCTTCCAAACGAAGAGTAGTGTCACACTCTAGATTTGGGTTTGTGAGGTTCAACTGTCATGTAGCTGCTGCCATAGCCATTCAAAAGGCCAATGGTCTTCTTGTGGATGATAAAGTCCTCGAAGTCAAAACTGCAACTCTTGATAGATGAAGCAGAGAGGAGCACAATAGCCGATGCTCAGAGGTCATGAAGCCTCAGTTTAATAGGAGATCATTTGAAGTTAACAAATTCAGAGGGCATGGTTCATCTGCTGGCCAAAGATCCTACGTTGATGTTTTGCAAGGGGTGAAAACAAACACCACTATTAAAGTTACTGAGGAGGGCAACGGGTGGCTCTCTGGAAGTGCCATAATCCGGTTCAATACAGAATATTCAATTTCGGTGTTATTGAAGCCTTGAAGGAGAAAGGATTGGAGCACCTTTTGGTTAGAAAAAGGTGGTCGGGATGTAATTTTAACCTTTAACTCTCAAGATGAGTTGAAATCAAACATTGGTAATCTTAAAGATTGGTTTAAGGACTTGAGTCAAGTATGTGGTAGAATGGAAATCTGGGGTTCATTTTGCCCAAGAAAGGTGTGTGTGGTTGAAATGCTTCGGGATACCACTGCATTTTTGGGACAGAAATAATCTCAACAAGATTGGTAGCTTATGGGGCTTTGTACTTTCGGTATTGAGGAGGATTCATGCCAACCAAAATCCTTCTCACATGCTAGAATCGAGTGACCACTTCAACCATGGAGTTTATTACTCGGTTATTAATCTTGGAATGCAAAGGAAAAGCTCATACAATGCTTGTGTGTGAAGACCACCTCGGATCTCAGTAGTATGAATAATAATGGCATGGGTGAGTTAAGTCTGTTGGAAACTTGTTGCAGTGTAAAGAAAGCAAATTTTTCGGTGGTCGGCGGGATAATGGGTGAAGATGATGAGGTGGCGGTGGCTAGTGCCATGTTTGGAGCCGAGGAGACAGTGGTTGAGGAGACACTCTGTGATGGAGGCGCTATCGAGAAGGAGGAGCGTATCTTTGGAAAGATTTTGACGGATTTGATGGAAAAGTCGCCCATTTTTCAAAAAAGTAATGATGAGAGGGAAAAGAGTCTTTGAAAAAGTCTTCACACCGGTTTTATTTGTTGATTCAATGAAACTTGTCTTTGCAGGAGGATCGGGTATCCACTTGGAAGTGGATTTGGCCCACTATGCAAAGCACCGAAATTTTGGACCTCCTTGTAGGCCCACTCACACTCAGACTAATATTGTAAGCCCAGAGAGCTCAAGATTAGGTCCTATATCTCACTCTGGGCCTTATTGTAACTTTGGTCAGTATAAAAAAGGCAATCTACCCCACTCTCAGACAGCTCGAGATTCACTCTCTATCTCCATCATAGACCAGCAGCGCAAGGAAAGGAAGAAAGGGAAGATGAAGACCCAAATTGAGGGGTTTACTAGCTTTGCTAGGATTCATGCGTACACAAATAATGCAGCCAAGAAGCAATATGCAAAATTTGTCATCTTTCGGCCTGCAGTTAAAGCTTTAGCACAGCCAAGTTCATCTGTAGTTGAATCATCTCTGAGGAACCAGATCCTTTCTGAAGTAACAGCAACTATCCAATTGGGGAAAACACTTGGCATCGATTATCATGGGAAAAAAGATATTGTGCTTAACAAAATCATGGACTTAGAAATTAAAGACAAAGAGAGAATTGACAAAGAGGGGAAAGCCCAGTAGTAAAGGTTGGTAGAAGGGTCCTTTAAGTGCATAAATTGGTTTGTAATGAGATTACTATCTTGGAATATCAGGGGTATGGGTAAAAAGGAGAAGCATGGCAGAATCAAGAGGCTCCTCAAGGATAGAAACATAGACATTGTTTTTTTTTTTTCAAGAAACAAAAAGGGCAGTTATATCAGATGTTGATACTAGAAGGCTATGGGGAAGTAAAAACATGGAATTTATGTCTGTAGATCCTGATGGAACAGCAGGAGGCCTTTTATGTATCTGGGATCCTACTTTGTTCACACTCTCTGGTTGCTGCTGTCATAGGAGGTATATCCTACTCTCAGGTTCTTTATTTAAGTCTTATAATTGTGTACTGCTCAATATTCACGCACCTAATGATGTTGGTGGCAGAGTATTTTTTTGGGATAATATTTTAAAGCTGAAATCTTCTTTCCCTTCTCCTTGGTGCATGGCTGGAGACTTCAATGAGATTAGACATATTAGTGAAAGAGTTGGTTGCTCTATGAGGGATAGGGGTATGAAACACCTCAATGATTTCATTGGAAATAGTGAGCTTTATGATCTACCACTTCATGGAAGGAAATACACTTGGTGTAATGCCCAGAATCGAGAAATGGAGCAGAATTGATAGAGTCTTGCTAAGCCCTGAATGGTGATTAATTTCTCAATGAAGTTGAGGATTACCAAGGTTAATTTCGACCAACGCCTCTATTAATGATAGAGGATGACAGAGATTGGGGCCAAAACCTTTCAGATTCCTAAATGCGTGGACTCTTCACCCCAAGTTTGCTCAGCTGTTTGTCTTAACATGGTCAGGTGCCTCTTTTGTTGGTTGGTCAGGGTATATTCTTACCCAAAAGCTAAAGCATCTGAAGCAAATTTTAAAATCTTGGAACATTGAGGTATTTGGAAATATTGCTACTAAAATCAAGTTTTCAGAGGAAGAGCTACATGCTCTGGATATCACTGCAGAGGAAAGAGCACTGGTTGCTTCAGAAAAGGAAAGAAGAAGGGACGTTAAAGGTGAGTTGTAGAAACTCTACAGAATGGTTGAATAGATCTGGCATCAAAAATCCAGATTGAATTGGTCTCTCAATAGCGATAAAAATAGAAAAATTTTTCATGTTGTTGCAAGTTCTCGGCAAAGCAGAAATCAAATTAATTCTATTTCAGTAAATGGAGTGTCTATTGAGGACCCTAGTGGAATCAGACACCAAATTTTACTCCACTTTAAGGCTCAATTCTCCGAATCATGGGCTAAGAGGCCTTCTTTGTCGGGGGCGTTCAATACCATTGAGCCATCTTATGTTTCTTAACATCTGGTAGCGGAGTTCAGTGCAGCGGAGGTATTTGTAGCAATCAAAGATTGTAACAATAACAAAGCTCCAGGACCCGACGGGTTCAACTTACTGTGTTATCAGAAATTCTGGAAGGTTATGAAGCTGGACATAATGCAATTTTTCAAGGAGTTTCATTCTAATAGCAGGCTTGCTTATGGCATTAATAGCTTATTCATCACCCTCATTCCCAAATTGGTCAATCCTATTGGCGTATCGGATTATAGACCAATTAGTCTTGTGGGGTCAATTTACAAAATCTTGGCCAAAGTCTTATCGTTTAGGTTGAAATCAATGTTTCCCTCAATCATTGGTGAAACTCAGACAACATTCTTGGGAGGGAGAAATATTCTGGATGGTGTGTTCATTGCTAATGAAGTGGTGGATGGGTGGAAGAAGGCCAAAAAGCAAGGGTTGATTCTCAAACTAGATTTCGAGAAAGCTTTTGATTCGGTTAACTGAGAATTCTTATTTTCTTTGGTGAGCAGTTTTGGCCTAGGGGTTAAATGGATCTCTTGGATGAGGACTTGTGTCACTTCAGCAAGAATCTCTGTTCTAGTGAATGGTTCTCCTACCGAGGAATTTTCCCCTCATAAGGGACTTAGGCAGGGCGACCCTCTTTCACCATTCCTCTTCAACATAGTGGCGAAAGGCCTTAACATCCTCCTAGTCAGAGCCCTTAATCTTGAAATTCTCAAAGGGGTGGTTGTTGGATCTAACAATGTACTCATCTCTCATTTGTAATTTGCAGATGACTCAATCCTCTTTTGTGAAGCTGATTGGGATCAATTGGTATCCATAAAAAGAGTTCTCAGATGCTTTGAAATCTTATCTGGTCTCAAAATTAACTACCACAAGAGTGTTGTGTGTGGTGTTGGTGTGGCTGATGATTGTACAAACGCTTTTGCCTCTCTTTTCAACTGTAAGGTGCATAATCTCCCATTAAAATTTTTGGGGCTGCCTCTAGGTGCAAAGCCTGGAAGAAAATCTACCTGGAAGCCTGTTATTGATAAAATCAAGTCTAGATTGTCAGGTTGGAAGAGAAAACTGCTGTCCTTCACGGGTAGATTAACTTTGACAAAGTCTACACTCTCCAGCTTACCTGTTTACTTTCTTTCTTTGTTTAAAATGCCTGAAGGAGTGGCTAAAGAAATAAAAAGGTTGGAGGCCGCATTCTTATGGGGGTGGTAGTGATCTTAAAAGAAAAGTTCATTTAGTAAAATGGGAGGAAGTTACAAAGAGCATTGATCAAGGTGGATTAGGCATCAGAAGGATTAGAGATGTTAATGTGTGTCTCCTTCTCAAGTGGTGGTGGAAATTTGGAGACCAAACTAGGGCACTTTGGAGGTCAGTGGTATGCAGCAAATATAAAATCAATGAATCCTGTTGGCTTCCACCTTTGAGCACTTCCTATAAACATTCTAAACTATGGAGTGACATTTTATCAATTCGGGTTCTTAACAGTCCTATTTTCAACTTCTTTGTGGACAACTGTTCTATTAAGGTTGGGAATGGTACTAGAATTAGATTCTGGTTGGACAGATGGTGCAATGGTTTGTGTCTGAAAACTTTTTTTCCACTGCTCTATAATCTGTCATCAGATAAGTCTTCATAATTTTTTTGTAAGCAAAATAAGCACAACTGATTGGAACCTCCTTCATAGAAGAGAGCTTTATTCTTGCGAATTGGCTGAAGAAGTGACATTGTATACTCTTTTATTCTCTGCTCCAACTTTATGTTTTGACTGTGAAGATTGTCAAGTCTGGTGCAAGGATTCAGGTTCTGGTTTTTCTGTTTCTGCCCTTTATTCCATTAGTTCATCTCTTCTTGGCCCTCATCTAAAGATAAGCAGATGTGTTTGGAATTCATTATTGCCCCCCAGAGTCTCTTTTTTTTCATGGCTTGCTTGGAAAAATAGGATCAAAAGTGTAGATTTTCTGCTAAAAATTGGGATTCTGGACAGCAATGCATCACCCCTCTGTCACTTTTGCAACTCTGAGCTAGAAATTGCCTCTCATGTACTGTTGCATTGCCATTTCTCTTGGTCAATGTGGTCTGCTGTTGTTGAGGAATGGGGACTCCAATGGTGTATCCCTAAGTCAGTAGATGGTCTACTTTCTTGGTGGATGAGTGGGAAATTTCATAAGCTTCACAGACTAATTTGGAGAGCAACCCCATTAATTGTTATTTGGTCTATTTGGAAAATCGAAATGAAAGTGTGTTTTCTAGTGCACAACCCACGTTCTGAGTCTTCTCGAACTTATCAAATTCAGAGCTGCGGTTTGGCTAAAAGCTACCATTAAGGACTTCCCCTACTCAGTGGATGATCTTTTCTACAACTGGAGACAGATCAGAGGTGGAAAATAGTGTTTTGGAATCTGTTCTGCTGAATTTTGGAATCTGTTCTAAAATTTCTGGGCTAATTTTTCTTTGTCATTGTAATTTGCTTTAAGTTGTCTTTGGATTAAAGTGGTAAACTGTAGTGATTTTCTTTGTTTGGATTTTACGCTAATGGTCTAGTTCTTTGTTCTTATTTATTAGATCGGTGTGTTGGTTGTCCACATTTATCGATCCGTGTGTTGGTCTCAATCTGGCCGGTAATCTGTGTTGGTCTCAATCTGTGTTGGTAATCTGCCTTGCCCGTGATTATCCGCCTTAGGATCAATGTTGGTAACTGTGTTGGTATCTGATTAATCTGTGTTGGTAATCTGTGTTGGTGTGCAAGTCGGGTCAGTGTGGGTGACTCTATCTATGTGTTCACCGGTGTTCTGTTTTGATCTTTGAGTTACAAGGCTTTGAATAGTTATTTATCTGTTTGTTTTTTCTGCTACTTTCTTTTGTTGGTGCCTCACCAACTGGCGCTTGGAGCTTTTCTTAGCTCCAAGCTCCTCTTTATTGATGTAATATTTCATACTTTGTTTGTTTCATCAATAAAGATTTTGTTTTGCCAATCAAAAAAAAAAAAAAAAAAAAAAAGGGAAACACCATAGTATCAAATGTACCATTGAACCCTTCATGCATATCTTGGATCAAATTAAACTTATGGTTTATGCATAAAATACCACTTGTGCTTTTCCATGAGTGCTTTCCCTCCCTCTTCAAACTTTGAAGTGCCCCTTTTGAAATTTCCATTATTTTGCAACAAAGAAGAAAATGAACTAACAACGGGAACATGAACATCATGTGAGTGTTCATAAGGTTTATTTAAAGGAAGATTTTTACCATAAAATCTAGAACTTGAGCGATCATCGAATACCCCACTCCCTCGATTAGAGAACTCTTTTGAATGGTGAACATTAGGAAGAAGAGGTTTCTCAAGGATCTTTGATGTCTCATCTAGACCGATCTTTGGGTGATGATCATAGGGAAAAAATGTTTGGTGAAAAAATTAGGTTTTCCGTCCAAACTAATGGTTGAACTTGGCTACATCCTAGCATGCATAAGATTAAGTAATTCCATAGCTGGTATGGAATCGCTAGAATGAAAATCTACAGACGTCGAAGGCTTCACATTAAGATCAAAATCTCTATGCTTGCGAGCTATGGAAGTTCAACAGATGCCCTTCTGAAAGATTCAGAATCAAAATTCTTATTATGTTTTTCAAGGTTATTGGCATTTGGATTCATGAAGTTGAGATCAAGATCCCCAATCGTTCTCCCTTCACTCACTGTCTCTAGGAATTGTGAATTCATTTCAAAGCTACTTGAATGAGAAGCATACTTTTGAGGAATGATAAGTCCATAAGGCAAGCGATTTTGTAATCCAACATGCTCGGCTACTTCACTCTGTCGTGATCCGTTTTGGTAGGAGTTATGGACTTCCAAAATAGGCATTTTGGTCATGCGACAATTTTTTTGTTGTAATGGTTTAGGCACCCCACTCCCCGTGTATTATAGGAAAACCCATTAACTTGACATCCCTTTTTCCATCAGTTTGCCCTGAGAAGTAAGAACTTTTTTCACCCTCATAATGATACCTTTCATATTGATTTCTTGCCATGAATTCAACTCTTTCCATTAGGATGTCATTATTTCCTTCTTCGACTTGAATTGTATTTTCACTATTGCGGGTGCTAGAGAAATCCTAGAAAAAATATATATTAAAGTTTCATTAGATGCAGTAGACTCAAAAATATTAAAGCATAGAAGTTTTGATAAAATAAATATACAAAGAAAAAAAAAACATGAAAAATAAAAGAAGAAAGAGAATCATAGCAGAGTTTCAGTTACATGGAACTAACTCATTTTCTTCTACACAGAAAAAAAATTATTGCAAGAAAAAAGATTAATATAAAGTGGCTCTCGTTTTGTTTCCTAACAAAAACAATAATATAAAGAATAAATTTGAAATAGAATAAGAGCCCAAAATTTTTATTGGTTCTCCAATTTTGACTTGTATGAGGTTTTATAAGAGATAGTAAATGTTTAAATTTGCCAAAAGACTAAAATTTTTCACTTTTATATTCTTCTTTCAAATTTTAAGAGCAACAACTTGTATGATCACCATCTAAGAAGCACAAACAAGTGACACAACACGTGTGGGACACACACAAAATATATAATTATATATATTTATTATATGAATATATTATTCTAAGGTAACAATATATATATATATATATATATAATATAATACTTATTTATGATCTTGTCGATTTATGATCTTGTTAATTTATGATCTTATCCATTATCAACAAGATCCTAAGGTGTGAGAACCATTGCTACCAACTTGATAAGATCATAAATCTTAGTCTAACCAACAAAAAAATAATAAAGTAAACAAACACAAATTACACCACACATTAATCTTGGAAAATATTTGAAAGTAATAGCATTTTAGAGAGGAAAAAGCACATACCAATTGTGGATGATGAGGAGAAGAACTCCTATTTTCAACCTGAGGAACAAGATTTTCCATTTCATTGTCAACATCCATTCTCTCATTGAGATCGAAAAGAAATACTTTCTTGGAAAATACATTCGGTATAGATTTGGAAAAACCACCATCAACCGCGGCAACATAATTTTTCTTTCCATCTCCAATTTCGACTTGATTTGTTTTGGGCACAACGTCTTGTCGGGTTATTAAGGAGGAAAATCCCCCCTCCAATTTAGTTTGCTTGTTTTTCATTTTTCTCAGCATTGCATTTCCATCAATTATATGTTGAGTCCATTGATTTTTTAGACTGGCTCGCGAATCAACTCTAGCAGATGCATCTTGTTGTGATTTAGAATCAGTAACAGCAACGCTCACATCTGCCTTGAAAACCTGAGTTGTTTTTGTCAGTTTGCTGCTTGGACTAATAAACCTCAAGGGCTTCCAATCCTTCTTGTCATAAGGGATCTATCTTTTTCCTTTAATACCTACAAAATGTTTCTTAAGACTTCATTTGGCAACCATATGATCAAGGAGAAGACAAATTGAATATGAGCCAGCAGATATACAAGGCATTACACTAGAAGGTCCAGTTTCAGTTCGGGTGCTATGATCTTCCAACAACTCATTCAGCGAACGCACTTTTCGAGTCTTTTGGTGTATCAAACCACTCAAGTTATTCACGTAGCCTTGATCGTGATGACTATTCTTAGCCAATAACTCATCATTTTCAAATAAGAGATTATCATGCTCTGCGCAAATATGGTCTATCTGGAGATCTGAATTGTGCCTAGTATGTTTTGCTGATATGCCTAGTATGTTTTGCTGGCTGCTGTAGTGTCTAGTATGTTTTGCTGATATGCTCATGGCTGGGTGGATGGTTTGGCTGCAGGGTTGCTGCTGTGTTATTGATCTGATCTGCTGCTGTGTTGGTGTATTTTGATCTGATCTATCTGTCCTGTTTGTGCTGTCTGTTCTGGTTTTGGTGTCTTATTGCCTTTGTTTTCTGATTTTCCTTGCTCTCTCTTTTTCTCTGTTCTGTTGTCTCGTTGGTTTCTCACCAACTAGGAGGTTGGAGCTTGTTTTTAGCTCCAAGCTCCTCTTTATTGATGTAACTTTTCGTCTTCCATCAATAAAGTCTTCTTTTTGCCGATCAAAAAAAAAATCATGCTCTTTTTTCTCCTTATTAATTGTACTAGCTATCTTGGAGGCATCACAGACCATTGATTCAATTCTCTTATTACCATCTTCAGCACAAATCAGTGTTCCCAATCCACTACTTTGTGATCCAAGTCTATCTATTTGAAAAATCAGAGGCATTACTACCAATAATGGGATATGTAGTATATGAATCTACACAAAACAGTTTCAAAAGAATTGAGCTAAATTGTGCTTTGTTTATATGATAGGATGACTCATTTTTACTTTGTCTCCCTAAACTTTAAAACGTTAATGGTAACTTTAGGACAATAATATTATTATCTAGTGATTCTATTTTCACTTTGTCTCCATTTTCTTGGTGGCAAAGTGCAAACAAGATCACTAGATAAAAAATTTAATTTTATTTTACATAAGATTAATACCTAATAGAATTCGAACAAAAGGGGTCAACTGTAACAAGATAGTATTTTGTGGGGCCAAAATATAAATGATTCATAGTTAAGGGATCTAAAGATTGAGTAGACAGAAATATACCAATGATGGTTGCATGCTCGGCTTCATCTTTCTTTTCTTCTTCAACATCACCCCACCATTTGGACTTGGTATCATGTAGACGAGGAAGTACCACCAAATTTTTATGGTTTCCATTGAAAGCAAATGGTAAACAAAGACTCGCATCTTTTTTTCGCATTTCAATAGCATAACCACTGCATCCACAATAGAGAAAATTGTTTAAAAACAATTCACAAGCACGTAAATAAATAAATAAATAAGAAGAACAAAAGAACCGATCACTAACTATACGTATAAGCTCAATGTGATTGTACATAAATTGTCTAAAATATCATTTTTTATTGAGTTTAATAATTAAAATATATATTTTTTCAATCGGTCATTAGGGAACTAGCTATTTTAGCAACTTTAAACTTTTTGACTAAAATATGAGAAAAAAAAAATTAATATGTTTGGGATGACTTTTTGACTTTATACCAGGAAAAAAATATACAAAAAGCAGAGAGAAATTTTATGTTTTGTCCAGGTTGTTGACCTTTTGACTTTTAGTGACTTTTTTATTTTTAGGCTAAAATGTTACCCAAAATAGGCAGATGAATTAAATTAAAAATAAATCAAAATAGTTTGTAGAAGCTTACCGTATACAAAAATGCTCACACTTGCAGTCCTCAGGATGGTTCTTCTCCATAGCACTAGCAAGGTCTACAGATATCGCTTCAATTCTAATAATTGATCCTAAAGACTTGGACATGGTATTATAATCATTTTTCTAATTTTTTTTTCCCCACTATAACACTCTTCCCATCTCCATATCAAAAGTATGAACTAAAATCACATTACCAAAATAATTTCATATGCCCACACAATTCCACAACATTAAACACTGTTTGTTTGGACAGAAGACAAAAAACATTTTTCATAGTCGACAAACAACATTTTTTATAGTCAACGAAAAATAAATTTATGTAAGCAGAAAATACTTTTCGCGTTTAAAAGCAAAAAACATTTTCTGAACACCACCATCACCATGGTTGCCGCTATCCCACCACACTACAACAAATTAATGTTTTAGAGAAAAAAAATTAGGAACAAATTACTTTTTAAGTACAAAATATTTTTGTTATAAAAAATGTTATTATTATAATTTTCGCGATGTAATTTGACAATTAATGAAGAATTACTATCCTTTTGTGACTAAAATTTTTTACTCAAAAAAAAAAAAAAAAAAAAACTCTTTAGAACCAAATTATTTTATCCTTAAAATGTATATATTAGTGACATATTTAAAATTTTGTCGCTAAAAGTCATTTTTAAAAAATTTAGGACCACTTTTTAGTGATTATTCTTGTGACGACAAAATTTGATCTCCAAATATTTTTTTTGCAACAAATTTTTCACTTTTATAAACAAAAATTTGGTCATTCAAACATTTATATGTTGTTCTACGCCACCACCTTCACCTCCACTTTCATCCCACCACCACCACCACCACCGCTACCACCACAACCAAATATTAAAAAAATGTTTTCTCCAAAAATATTTCTGCAAAAAAAGTTTAACTGAAAAAATATTTTTTGCCCAAACAACGAAGCATAATTTGTAAAATAAATCAATTACATACTAGAACAATGACTTACACTTACCATATCAAATCAATAAGAAGAACATCTAAAGGCCACAAACTTCAAAAGAAGATCATAAGTTCATATTTGAAATACCAAACATAAATACTAACATACAAGTACATAAGACTTTACTCCAAAACTATTTAAAAACCCTAGTTTTCCATAAAACTAATAAGGATAAAGTAGTTTCTAACTTCTACGCCAATTTGCTGATATGCAAAATTGCTAATTTCTGCGCCAATTTGCTGATGTGTGTTGCAGTCTGTTCTTCTAGAAGCAAATCTGTTGGGGAATGATATGTTTCGTTGTGTAGCCTGAAGCAGATCTATTGTATTCTCTGCATCTGTGAAAATCTGTCTTTTGGTTCTGATTGTTCTGTTCTGGTTATTGATTTAATGGTGACTGTTCTGATCTGTGCAAATCTATGAAAAATCTGTTGGGGACTGATATGTATTGTTGTGTATCCTGAAGCAGATCTGTTGTATTCTCTGCATCTGTGAAAATCTGTCTTTTGGTTCTGATTGTTATGTTTTGGTTATTGATTTGCATATGGTTGAGCTCTGATCGGTTAGCTGCAGATTAGCAGTTTCTTAGCTGTGTTTGTCTTCTTTCTTCCTTGTTTTTCTTGTTTTGTTTGTTGGTTTCTCACAAACTGGCGCTTGGAGCTTATGTTAGCTTCAAGCTCCTCTTTATTGATGTTCTGTATCTTCTTTTGATTACTTTCATCAATAAAGATTTTTCTTTGCCAATCAAAAACACAAGGCAACAATATTGGATTCACACATTTGCAAAATCAACCTCTTGACAAAAATTTAGGCTTTTCATTTCATAAAAATGTTACATTTTCAAATAAAGAAAGCAAAGGCCAAAGTTAGTTCAATGTGTAGACAATTTAGATAAACCCCACAAATCAACTCATAACTCACCAGTTAAAACTTCAAGTCCAATAGACAATTGCATTTACTATTTCCAAAATGGAGAAATTAGGGTTGCTTCATTACTGAATTCGGAACATCAAAACAATCAACTCTATTTTCAAACAACATCGAAACAATCAAGATTAAGTGAATCGATCGTACCCATAAATTGATAAAGACAATCGCACAAAATCAGCCCCAAAAAGGAGTAGATTAAATAATCAATGAATTCATCGTACGATTCACATAAAGAATCAGCCTGTTAGGAAAAAAAAAATCAACTCAAAATTGTTTTGACCCACCAAAAATCAATCACAAGCATATCCACGAAATCACAAACATTAATCATAAATCAAAAGACATACCTTGTTTCTACTGATAGCGAATCAAATGAACCATGCACTTGCTTCACTTTGATTCTTCACAGCTTCCCTGAAAAACAGTATCATTAGTTACAGAACGAGAAGATGAAACTAAAGATGTGAACCTCATGGTGAGATTTAGAACCATTTGGAGCAGAATTTGAATGTGCAATTTGAAATTACCTTAGCTTTTGGTTAGAGAGATATAGAAGAAGAGAGAAAGTGTTTAATGTATGAAAGTGAGTGAGAAAGGTAATAAAGACAAGTATATCTATGGTCATTACATGCAATGTAGTAGTGGGGTCATCTGTGTGTATATATGTTAATAACACGCGTGTATACAGACGTTATGTTATAGAGAAAGAGAGTGAGGACGAATGTGTGAGAGAGAGAGAGAGAGAGAGAGAGAGCCAACTAGGCAATGTGGTGTGGCTCTTATCATCACCCACTTGTGTACCTTTGAAACCCTAGTCAAATACTATTCCCAAGCGTTGTTTTCACATTGTATTAGTTTAGTAGGATAAATTACAGAAATCCCCCTTAAACCATTACTCATTTACACTTTATTCTCTTGAACTTCAAAATGCAACAACTAATTATCTTGAATTATTATCTCGTTACATTTGACACCTTACTGATAAGCCATCTGCTTCAGCTTCCGATTCTGCTTCAGCTTCAGCTTCAGATTCTGCTTCAGCTGCTACCAAGGTTATATCTGGTTTATCTGGTAGTTGCAGGACAACTATTGGTATGCATCATGAGAGACCAGTACAAGCATATGGTCTATGCACATGAGATCATTTGTCTCTCTACTGTAACAACTTTACAACTGATGCTGTAACTGATTCTTGTAACTAATTCTGTAACAAACTTAGTTAGAGCAACTCTTATATCTGTATATATAAATGAACTCATGCAAGGTGAATAGAGTGAATAATAATAAGAAAAGATATTCTTGATTTTACAGATCCTTCTCTCTCTTTCTACTTTCATCATGGTATCAGAGCTGATCTAAGCTCTTACGAGCAACAATGGTGATCCAAACTAACAAGTCTTCCATGGCCAATCCGTCAAGTACTACTGGTTCTACTGGTTCATCTGAGAAGACATCATTACCTTCTAATGTGCTTCTACTTGTCTCCAATCTGAATTCTCGATAGCTTAAACTTGAATCAACAAATTATTCCATCTGGAGAAGTCAGTTAATTTTTTGAAGCTCTGAGAACTTTTGGTTTTCTTGATGGATCTATGATCCGTCCTCCTCCTCTGAGTTCTTGACTCCAACAATCAAACTGTTACTAATCCTGAGTTTTTGAAATGGAAACTCATTGATTCTTGTCTGCTTAGTTGCCTCATAGCCACACTTACACCTTCAATCTATTCATCCGTTCTTCATCTAAAACGTAGCACAGAGTTTTGGTTTGCTCTTGAGAAACGTTTTACTTCTCTGTCCAGATCACATATACACCAGCTCAAGAACAAATTAAGTACAGTCTCAAAGAAGACAAAGTCTATGGAAGTTTATCTTCAAGAAATCAGAGATCTTGTTGATCAATTGGCATTGGCTTGTTCTCCTATCTGTGATGAAGACCTGATTCTTCTAGTTCTCAATGGACTTCCTGAGGAGTATAATGCGTTTAAAACTGCTATTCGTGCGAAATCTGAAATACTTACTATGGATGAGTTGTGTGCTTTACTTTGTTCTGAGGCTATACATGTTGAACACTATCATAAATCGGCTCCTCCGATCTTCTTGGTTTTGTCGCTACACATGGATCTAACATTTTACCTCACAGCCTCTCTGCTTCGGTTCTCCACAAGGTTCCTCCGTTCTCGCTTTACTAAGAACTTCTCATTTCACAACAGAGGTGGTCATTCTTCACAATATCAATATCGTGGAGGCAGATACAACAGAATCGAGGTCGCAGAATCGAAGGCCTCAAAGCTACGGTTTGATCTGTCAAATCAGGGTAAAGGAAATCACTCACTTCTTGAGTGTAGAAATCGTATGAATCCATCTTTTCAACCTGTGTTTCCTTCCTATACTGTGAATCCTACTGCTGGTCCTTCTAATTTCAAGGCCTATGCTGCTCCAATACCTGCTGCTTCACTACCTGTGAATTCAATTTCATCTTCTCCTCCATGGTATGTGGACTCTGCAGCCACATCTCATCTTACCAATGACTTGAGTAATCTTCAACTTTATCAACCTTATCAAGGTTCTGATCAGGTCATGATTGGTGATGGTAATACGCTTCCCATTCACAATTCAGGCACTGGTATTTTGCCTACTCCTTCTTTTCACTTCAAACTTAATAACCTTCTTCATGTTCCTCAAATATCTTCTAACTTGTTATCTGTTCATCAATTGACTTCTGATAATAATTGTTCTATTACCTTTAATGATAAGTCATTTGTTGTTCAGGACAATGTCAGCAACAAGGTGCTCTGTAAAGGTTCATACTCCAATGGACTTTATCATTTTCCTTCTTCATTATCTACTGCTCCTAAGGCTTTTTCTGCACCTAATTCTCTTGTTACTACTTGGCACAAAAGATTAGGGCATCCATCGTCTGATATTTTTCATACTATGTCAAATAAATGTGGTTTTCATTTTTCTCATAAAGATTGTTCTTCTCTTTGTAATAGTTGCTGTGTATCCAAAAGCCACAGACTTCCTTTTGTGTTGTCTACTAATAAAACTACATCTCCTCTTGCTTTAATTCATTCCGATGTTTGGGGGCCATTTGTTCAATCTGATTCTTTCAAATATTATGTTGTGTTTATCGATGATTTTAGTAATTTCACCTGGATTTATCCTCTCTCTTACAAAAGTGAAGTATATGCTAAATTTTTGGAATTCAAAACTTATGCTGAGAAGCAATTCTCTGCATCTCTTAAGATCTTAAGAACTGATGGTGGAGGTGAATATACTTCAAGACAGCTTTCATTTTTTCTTCAATCTCTGTGTATTGTTCATCAACCGAGTTGTCCTCATACCCCATCTGAGAATGGTGTGGCGGAAAGAAAACATTGCCATCTTATTGAGATTGCTATTACCTTGCTTGATCACGCTTCTGTTCCTTTGAAATTCTGGTTTGAGGCTCTCGCTACAGCCACCTATTTGATAAATCGAATGGCCACCCAAAAGCGGGCTCTCTTAGTCCTTTTGAAGTGTTATACAAAAACAACCAGACTATGCATTTCTCAAAGTGTTTGGATGTAAATGTTATCCCTGGTTACGTCCCTATACCTCTCACAAGTTAGAGCCTCGATCCAAGGCTTGTGTGTTTATTGGCTATCATCCTAGTTACAAAGGTTACAGGTGCTTGGATCCTCTCTCTGCATCGCTTTTATATCTCCGCATGTCATATTTGATGAACTCTCTTTTTTTTCTTCCTCACCGCAACTCTTCCTCCTCTTCTTTCTTCTAAAGATGTCATATTTTTTTTTTCCGGGGTTCTACTCCTCTTCACCAACTAATTCTCCTCTTCGCTTTATCTCGCTTCTTCCTTGATAAGCCATCTTCTCCGCCATCGCCGCTTCGCTTTACAATTTCTTCAGATTCTCGCTTCCAGATCTGCATCGCGCTTCTACGGTTCTATAGCCGCTAGATCTCGCATCGCCGCTTCGGGTTCTACAACCGCCGCTGCTCGCTTAGTTCGATTCTCGGTTTTATTTCATCTCCTCTTTCTTCTTCTCCACCTGGCATTCATCTGACCATTCCCATTTTACCTGCACCCATTTCTACTAATTCTCATTCTATGATTACTAGAGCAAAGGCTGCTCAATCCGCTTCTCAATTTGGTTTCACCTGACTTCTTTCTTCTTCTGATTCTCTTCTTACCTCTGAACCACTCTCTTATAAACAAGCTCTTACATGTCCTCATTGGTTTAATTCTATGCTTGAGGAGTTTACTGCCTTACAAGATCAGCAAACTTGGACTTTGGTGCCTCCTTCTCCTACACAGAATATTGTTGGATGCAAATGGGTGTTTCGAATTAAAAAAGGGTCAGATGGTTCAATTGCTAGATACAAATCTCGGCTGGTTGCTAAGGGCTATCTCCAAGAAGAAGGCATTGATTTCTTAGATACTTTCAGTCCTGTTGCCAAACTTCCTACAATCAGAGTTTTCCTTTGCATTGCTCTTCATTATAACTGGCCTGTTCATCAATTGGATGTGTCCAATGCTTTTCTTCATGGTCATTTAGAAGAAGATGTTTTCATGTCTCAACCTCCTGGTTTTGTTCATTCCAAATTCCCTACCTATGTTTGCAAGCTTAACAAATCTCTCTATGGATTGAAACAAGCTCCCCGAGCTTGGTTTTCTACTTTTTCTAACTTCTTACTTACTCTTGGTTTTGTTAATAGTCATTGTGACAATTCTCTGTTTGTTCAAGCTACTTCTTCCACTTTAACCTATCTTTTGGTTTATGTAGATGACATTCTCCTATCTGGCAATTCCCCTTCTCATCTCAAGCATCTTATTACTCAGTTACATTCAGCTTTTTCTCTTAAAGAATTGGGCAATCTCTCTTACTTTCTTGGCATCTCTGTTACTCCTGCTTCTTCCGGTTATTTTCTGTCCCAATCTCAGTATGCCTCTACTCTGCTCAAGCGTGCTGGCATGACAGATTGTAAACCAGCTTCTTCTCCTCTTTCTGCTAAACCAGCTGTCTCTTCTTCTGATGTTCCCATTTCTAATCCTGCACTTTATCGCAGTCTAGTTGGTGGTCTTCAGTACTTGACTATTACTCGTCCAGATTTGGCTTTTGCTGTTAACCAGGCTTGTCAGCATATGCATAACCCTTCGCAAGCTCACTTTGCTCTGGTTAAGCGGCTGTTACGGTTTGTTAAAGGTTCATTACAGTCTGGTTTGAATTTTTCCTCTGGTGGTTTCGATCTTCATGTTTTCTCTGATGCTGACTGGGCTGGTAGCCCTTGTGATAGGAGGTCTACCTCTGGTTTTTGCATCTTTCTTGGTCCTAACTTAGTGTCTTGGGCTGCTAAGAAGCAACCCACTGTTGCTAGATCTTCTACTGAAGCCGAATACAGGGCTATGGCTCTCGCCAGTGCTGAAGTTGCTTGGCTTCAAATGCTTCTGAAAGATATGCATGTCTGTCCTCCCTCTGTTCCTGTGCTTTGGTGTGATAACTTGTCTGCTCTTTCTCTTGCTGCTAATCCAGTGTTTCATGCTCGGACAAAGCATATCGAGATCGATTATCATTTTGTGCGCGAAAAAGTTTCAGCTAAGCACCTCCTTATTCGTCATGTGGCTTCTTCTGATCAAGTGGCAGATATTTTTACCAAATCTCTGCCTGTGTCTCGTTTTCTTTTTCTTCAATCCAAGCTTTTAGTTGGCCTCCCACCTTTCAGCTTGAGGGGGACTGATAAGCCATCTGCTTCAGCTTCCGATTCTGCTTCAGCTTCAGCTTCAGATTCTGCTTCAGCTGCTACCAAGGTTATATCTGGTTTATCTGGTAGTTGCAGGACAACTATTGGTATGCATCATGAGAGACCAGTACAAGCATATGGTCTATGCACATGAGATCATTTGTCTCTCTACTGTAACAACTTTACAACTGATGTCAGAATCGATTCTTGTAACTAATTTCAGAATAAACTTAGTTAGAGCAACTCTTATATCTGTATATATAAATGAACTCATGTAAGGTGAATAGAGTGAATAATAATAAGAAAAGATATTCTTGATTTTACAGATCCTTCTCTCTCTTTCTACTTTCATCACTTACATTAGGGATTCTTTCTTGGGATTTAAACGAAATCAATTCGTTTATGAAACACATAACAAACTTATTGACTTTGTAAGATAATAATACCCATGTATTTCACTTTGTCTTCTTTATTTTAGTGGCAAAGTGCAATGGAAATCACCATATAAGAGTATTATTATTTTTTTTGATCAGCAAACAAAGGAAGTATATAGATATAAAAACACAGATACATAAGATACATAAGACGCACCCAGCATAGCTAAATGAAACCAGACAGAATTGGCTTCAATAAAGCTAGCCTAAAATCAGCTACAAAAAAAAGTTTCAATACAAGAGTATTATTGCCTTATAAATTCAATAAATGTGTCATGTGCTTTACACATGATTTAATTTTAGGGTAAACTACCAATAGGTCCTATTTTGGAGACTTATTACTCAATAGGTCCTACTTTGGAGACTTATTACCCATTAAGTCCTATTTGATATAATTTATTAAGTGATAAAGATAAATTTATCAGTCTTTTTTTTTATAAATAATTTTATAGTATAAATTTATCAATCTCTTTGTTTTATGAATAAATTTTTAGTGATAAATTTATCACTCTCTTATTTTTATAGTGTTAAATTTATTAGTTAGGACCTGTAGGTAAATAAGTCTAGTTAACAGGACTAATTGGTAAATACCCCTTAATTTTATATAAACCCCTAACATAATCCTAATATAAGGGTTAACTATAACAGAATAATGCTTTAATATGTTAATTATTAAATTTTGAAATTCAAAGGAATAAAATGCAAATGGGTCATGATTTAAGAGGATTACAATAATTTTCCCTAATAAATAAGGAAAATAAAGGAGTGAGTATACCTTTTTTTTCTTTTTTTCTTTTTTCTTTTTTTTTGACTGAGGTATTTGAGCTCTAGTTTTTGACCCGTCTGACTAATCCTCGGGAGAGCAAGCACACCAATCCACCGTTGCGACTCCCGCTTAAATCTCAAGTTTAATTCCAAGAGGAATCGAACCCGTGACCGTGCGCCTTACCTATACAGTCACATGTACGCCCTTACTACTGGGCCACCTTGAAGGTGGGTGGAGTGAGTGAGTATACCTGAAACCCTTAAGGTCACTAAATAAGTAGAACTGAAATCTTAACAAAAATGTAAAACAAAACTACCTAAAATAAAGATGATTAAATGATCCAGCTATCGCATATGTTTCTTAGCGTCACAATGACAGGATGACCGTCACTTTGAAAAGACCAATTAGATTAATGATTGTAATTCTGCTACATGAAATAATATCAAATGTAGTATAAAAAAACGATAAATATAATATTATTGTTTGCCAAATTGCATTAATCTCCTATTCCTTTCTTTTTTTTGGATCAGTAATTGCACTAATCTCTTTGGTCTGTGTGTTTAATCATGAATTTATGACATGATTTGTAGAGAGAGAAAAAATGAAGGTAAAGTAAAGGGAAAAAAATTCTACTTCATTTATTTTTTCATTCCCTTTTCCATTTCCTCAATAAATCTAAAATCTAAATATAATCATTAATTTTTGACAATTTTAACCGCCATGGGGGAAGGAAAAATACAGTGCTTTCATTTTCATTAATAATTAAACGATCGAGATTATGCCTAGTTGAGATTTCCAATTAGAGGGTGAGCCAACCATAGGTCCTTTATTGACGATTCGATCTGTTCATTTTATAAGATTTTCTAAACAAATTTTATACAAAAATTTAGGTTAATCGAACAACTATAACCACGTAAAATCAAATTTGTTTTTTGAAAAATGGAAATTCTATTTTGAAAATATTACTTGTTTTTATTGTTTTGAAGATAGATGTAAACCGTCCATTTTTATTTATTTTTTTTGAAAACAAATATGATCATATTATGTAACTATAATTGTTTGATCAATTTGATTTTGTGCATAGTTGGTCTACATAGAGGACCATAAAAGATCAACATTTTGAATTATTAAAGTGAGTCCCATGGTGCGGTAAAGGATTTTCTTTTCAATTACTTACATGTGTATTGGGCTCACACGTGAGCCTTACATATGAATAGTTGGTAAATAAAATAATAAAATACTATTCATAGATAAAATTCATATAAAAAATCACAAAATGATGTGATAATGCCAGTTTGTTTAAAAATGAGTGGTTTACATTGAGTTATATTATTATGTATAAAAAATTTATATAACTATTTTGTCTATATATCAATACTTAAAAAAATATTATCTCTATTTATTTCAAGACAAAACTAGTATTAATTAATATTAGAAATTGACCCTTCCTAACCAAGATCGATGAGACATGAAATAACAAACAAGGAAGAAAAAACGAATCAAACAAATCACACACACAAGAACACAAGGATTTACGTGGTTCACCCCAAAATAGGGCTACATCCACAGCTGCTGTGGTTTTCACTATGATCAGAAAAAATACAACTCTCTCTTAACCTAAAAAAGGCGCCTCCCTTGACCCCTCTCCCCTTTGGGGGAGGCCCCCCCAAATCCTCTATTGGATTCAGTGTTTGAGTGAACAGTAGGGTTGAGTGGACAGTACTTATCAGAGTCCATCAATCCAACAATCTTCCATTTGGAACCTAATAACACAAGCTCTTCATCATCTTCATCATATAGAGAAATGTTGCAACAACTTGATCTTCCTTCATCAATCTTGAAGGCCAACTGAAGTTGCACACAACTTCAGTTTGTCAATGGTGATTATCTTGGTCAACATATCTGTTGGATTCTTACTGCCTTGGATATTCTCAAGAGACAAGACTCAATTATCTACAAGTGAACGAATGGAATAGTATTACAGCTGAATGTGTTTCTCCCTAGAATGAAAAGCCGGATTCTTTGCACGATGAATATCACTCTGACTGTCACTATGCAAAATACTCATCTTTGGCATCTTGCCCAACTCTGCTAAGAAATTTTGTAACCAAGTCATCTCCTTTCCAGCTTCAGTAATAGCAACATACTCAGCCTCTGTTGTAGAAAGGGCCGTAATCTTCTATAACTGTGAAATCCAATTCACTGATGTACCGTCCAATGTGTAAATATAACCAATAGTACTCTTTCTGTTATCCATATCACCAGCCAAGTCTGCATCAACATAACCATGTAACCCGATGCCGATTCGTCTGAAACGAAGTGCCATGTCTGTAGTACCACTCAAGTATCTAAGGATCCACTTCACTGCCTCCCAATACTGCTTGCCTGGATTACTCATGTACCTATTGACCACTCCCACTTCATGTGCAATGTTTGGTTCAGTACAAACCATAACATACATTATGCTGCCGATAGTTGAAGCATATGGAACACGTTCCATGTAAGCCTATTCTTCTTCAGTCTTTGAAGACTGCTCTGTGGTAAATCTAAAATGGCTAGCCAATGAAGTGCTCACTGGTTTTGCACCATCCATGCTAAACCTCTTGAGAACTTTCTTGACATACTCAGCATGTGACAACATCAAAGTACCATTTGCCTTGTCCCTGTGAATCCTCATACCAAGGATTTTGTTTGCAACTCCGAGATCCTTCATCTCAAATTGGTTGGACAAAAGTTTCTTAAATCTTTTTATCTCTTCAATGCTAGATCCTGCAATAAGCATATCATCAACATATGAGAGCAAAATAATATAACTTTTGTCAAAAGCTTGTATGGTTTGTATGCCTTGGGCCCTGTTTCAAACCATACAAGCTTTTTCGAAGTTTGCATACAAACTCCTCTTTGCCACGTGCTAAGAAACCTTATGATTGCTTCATGTAAATTTCCTCCTCCAAATCATCATGGAGAAAAGCCGTCTTCACATCCATCTGTTCAAGATACAAATCTTCAGCAGCTATAATTCCTAACACCAATCTGATAGTGGTCAACTTCACAAGTAAAGAGAAAATTTCAGTGTTGTTAACCCCTTTCTTTTGCTGAAATCCCTTTGCAACCAATCTGGCCTTGTAGTGTTTTACTCCTATCATGTTCCTGATTGACCCTATAAACCCACTTGTTGTGCAAAGCTTTCTTACCCACTAGTAATTCAGTCAACTCCCACGTATGGTTTGCCATGAGTGAATCCATTTCATCCTGTATAACTGACTCCCATTTAATTGAATCATCAACCTACAAAGCCTCATCCTAACTTTCGGGTTCACCCTCATCAGACAACAACAAATAATGTAAAGATAGAGACCAACGCTGTGTAGGTTTAGACTCTTTTTCTGACCGTCTCAACTTAGGTGTAGAAGCATGTGGCTCAGTTTGTGGAATAAGTTTTTCAGGATTATTCTGAATCCTACTATTCAAATCACTCTCACTAATATCCTCTAACTTAACATGCTCATGACAAGTAACAAATTCAGCTTCAGATTCAGATGCAGACTTATCCCTATCTTTATACATTACTTTCTCATTAAATATGACATCTCTACTTTTGATTATTTTATGATTTTTATCATCTCAAAATTGAAAACCAAATTGATCAATGCCATACCCAATAAAAGTACATTTAACAGATTTCAAATCAAATTTACTTCTATCAACAGAATCTATATGCACATGTGAAACACAATCAAATAACTTCAAAAAAGAAAGATTTACCTCTTTACTGCTTCAAGCTTCTTCTGGTAACTCTTCATCTAATGGAACAGATGGACCATGGTTAATCAGATATACGGTAGTGTTAACTACATCCATCCAATACATATTAGGTCATCTGGCCTGTATCCTCATACTTCTAGCACGTTCATTCAAAGTTCTATTCATGCGTTTTGCAATGCCATTCTGTTGACGTGTCTTTCGAACAGTCTTCTCCATTCTAATTCCACTTTCTGCACAATATTTCTTGAACTCACTGTCCTCATATTCCCCTCCATTATTTGATCTCAAGCACTTAATTTTCAGACCTGTTTCAGTCTTTACTAAGACTTTCTATTTCTTAAAAGTAGTATAAACTTCAGATTTTTGTTTTAGAAAATAAACCCATACCTTTCTCGTTGAGTCATCGATAAAGGTAACATAGTATAATGATCCTCTAAGAGATGAAATTGGTGCAGGTCCCCACACATCTGTATGAACCAACTCCAACTTTTCTAATTTCGGTTTCCTACTATCCTTTGAAAAACTAACCCTTTTTTGTTTGCCAAAGATACAATCCTCACAAAAGTCAATGTCCACTGATTTCAAATCTAACAATTTTCCCTTAGATGCAGGTACATTCATCCATTTTTGACTCATATGCCCAAGCCTTTGGTGCTATAGATTTGAGTCTTCCTTCTCACCAGCAACTGCTACTGTATCCTTATTGTTCGTAGTCATGTAAAGGGTGCCTTCTTTTTGACCATGAGCAACAACCATGGCTCATTTGGTGATTTTTCACAAACCACCCATGAAGGTTACAACATGATCTTCATCATCAAGTTTTCCAACAGAAATCAAGTTTCTTTTCAAACCAGGCACATGTCTAACATTCTGTATTTTCCAAACAGATCCGTTTAGCAACCTGATTGTTACATCCCCTTTACCCACAATCTTCAAAGGTTTATCATCAATAAACCTTTCCGAAATCACCACCAATGTAATTGTCCATGATTTTCCTCTGTGAAGTAGAATGAAATGATGTTCCAGAATCTAAAATCCAAGATTCAAGAGGGATGTCAATACTCAAGATCAAAGCATCATAAATCTCCTCCATTGCAGCATTAGCAAACTTCTGATTTTGATCACCTTTGTTTTTATTTAATGTCGGGAAATCTCCTTTTAGATGTCCTTTTTTTCCATAGTTCCAGCAACTCTGTCCCTTTCTAGTTCTTGACTTGCTTCTGTGTTTGGATTTTGATCTGCTATGTTCAGTTTCTTCCTACCGCCTTCCTCTCGCTTTTATATTCGTATGTAACCTAATGTTTCCCCTAATTCCCTCATGTGAATTTCTTCACTTAGAATTAAATCTCGAATATCATTGTAATTCAACTTTTCTTTTCCCAAAGAATTACTCACTACTGTTACAATACCATTCCAACTTTCTAGTAAACTAGATAGAAGAATCAAAGCCCTAACCTCATCATCAAATTCGATAGATACAGAACTCAATTGTGTTACCACAATATTGAATTCATTCAGATGTTCAGCCACCGAAGCACATTATGTCATCCTCAAATTAAACAATCTACTCATCAAATAAACTTTATTTGAGACAGAGGGTTTTTCATACATGTTTGAGAGTGCCGCCATAAGGCCCGTTGTAGTCTTCTCCTTCGCTATGTTAAATGCAATGTTACGAGACAATGTTAGCCGAATAACACCTAGTGCTTGGCGATCTAGAAGAGTCCACTCATCATCTTTCATCTTTTCTGGTTTCGACCTTGAAAGGGGCTCATATAGTTTTTTCTGATACAGATAGTCTTCAATCTGGATCTTCCAAAATATGAAATCTGTGCCATTGAATTTATCGATTCTAACCTTTGCATCTGTAGCCATCGTTCCCACTCGAACCAATGCTCTGATACCAGTTGTTAAGAATTGACCCTTCCTAACCAAGATCGATGAGACACGAAATAACAAATAAGGAAGAAAAAATGAATCAAACAACTCACATACATAAGAATACAAGGATTTACGTGGTTCACCCTAGAATAGGGCTATGTTCACAGCTGTTGCGATTTTCACTATGATCAGAAAAAATACAACTCTCTCTTAACCTAAAAGAGGCGCCCCCTCACCTATTTATAAATATAGAATTAGGGTTTACTCCCTCTGGACCCCCTCTCCCTTGTGGGAGGCCCCTCCAACACCCCATTGGACTTAGTGTTTGAGTGAACAGTACTTATCAGGATCCACCTACCCAACAATTAAAATAGTTGTTCCTATCAATCTCTCCAAATCTTATATATTTAATATATATGTACCAATATATACTTGTATAGATACATGCGTATATGCATGCATATTATTTACTTGATTTGGTTCTTGTTGTTATATGTATTCGCCAAATTTGCCTTTGTCCTTTATGATTCTATAATTTACTTTATAATTTAGAAATTTATATAATAAAATAGAATGATTTTTAAAATATCTTTCTCACATAATTAATTAAAATGACTTAAATCAATCCATTTATTAGATTACTGGTTAGATTCCCTTAACTAAAAATAAACTTTCCGTCCAAAGAAGTTTTAACATTTTCCTATCACTTTCATTATTTTTCCTCTTTTTCTTCTCTATTCTCTCTTCATAGCCATTTGTGATTCCCACTTTGTGTAAATTTGAATAAATTGACTATAATAATTAATTGTCATATATTGTTCTTTATGTTGTACTTTCACTCCTAATAAAAATTGCTTCTCTATCTCCTAACATGTGTACACGAGTTTATACATTTATGACTATTTTGCTGTTGGATTTTCAATTTTGGTGCACTTTTTACTTTTGCACAGTGGTGATGGTGCATGGGAACCTATTCTTATCCCTTCCCTACTATGAAAGAAACCCCTACCTCTACTGCCATTATTTATGGTTTGGCCAAAGGTATAAGTGATAGAAGAAGAGAGAGTTCTTATATATATATATATATTATTTTTTTAAACCTTTCTTTTAATTTTTTTTTCCTAAGTCTTTTTTACTTTAGCATAGCGATAATGGTTGTGGATTCAATTGGTGGATCCAACGACGATGGCAATAGGGATACCTACGTTCTTGACTACATGTTGCTTTGACTATACACTTTTAAAAATAAGTTTGGAGTTATCCTCTTTACCTTCTTTTATTAGACTAATTTACTTTTATATTTTTTTGATTGAAGAGCTCGATTCAATAACAAGTCAAGATTATTTTTTTAATCAATTCTAAAACTTAGTTTTGATCATTTGGTTATGTACAATATTTTTTTAACTCATCTAAAATTGAGGTTAAATTAGGAGGGAAATGAGAGGGGTAAGTTAATTGCATGAGAATAATTGATTTTGATTGGTATCAAATTGTGTTATGAGTGCCTTTGGGTACAGGTAATTAGATAGTCATTATAATTCTAATGTGATTTGTAAACAAAAATAGACTATCAACTATTCTGTCAAAACTAACAAATGTGAAATACGTACTAGAACATAAGAAGTTATGTGCTCACCTCCAAATGTCATAGGAGTAAATCACAAATAGGTTGAAAGTAAGATTTATCTTAGAAAAATATCAAAAATATTCATGATTTAAATTTTTTTATAAATTAATGCTCATAATAAAAGTAAATTTTATGGGGGAAAATTGTGAGGACCGGGTACGCAACCCGTCATACCTTTCTTTTATTCTTGATTAGTTAACTCATGATAGGAGTGTCAAGGATTAAATTGAGGTCTCATCGACCGTTGGGTTCACCGCTCTTGAAACCTTCTTCAAATTCTCGCCTTTATTTTGCTCCGGAGCTGAATTTTACTTATTTTAAAAGGCGTGAGATTGGATCAGGGGTGTCTCGAGTTTAGCTTGTGTTTTTCCTGGGTAGAGGCAGAATCGCACGTGTGGTAAGGTGAGGCCTTCCCTACTACCTTTATTGCATGAGCGCAGGGAATGAGCAAGGATGAGGGCCGCACGTGTGGAAGTGGGAGCCGTACGTGCGGAAAGTACGGACCGCATATGCAGAAAGAGGCACGCACGTGCGGAAGTGTGCTGGATCCAAAAAATCTACTCTTTTATTCTCCTTGGGCTGAGTGTATCTCATTTTTTACACATCTCTCTCTCTCTCTAAAAATATCTTTTCCTCTCCCTTCTCTCTATAAACCTCCACCCACCACCATAAATTCTTGATTTCTTCTAATCCATTAGAGTTTTGACCCAACATCTTTCATTAATTTTGGAGAGCTAATCGAGGGCTTCATTTTGTGCGGTCGAGATCGGATTTCCCACACTGTCAAATTTGAAGGTTTCTTCTCATTTCTTCTTCAAAACTTGAGGTAGGGATTTCTTGAGTTATATATATATATATATATTTTTTTTTGGGCAAGTCTATGCTTGTTTAGAGCTTGTCTTGTGATTGAAATATATGGTATTGAGCTTATGAACTCCAAAGGGGCTTTAAAGTGGGTTTCCTCTATATATTTTTGATATCATTAAGAATATTGAACTATGTGGTTGTATGTGTGAGTTGTTAGGCAAAAACCATTTTAAAAATGGAGAAAAACCTAATTTTGGTGAAACCCTAGAAATTTGGGAATTTTGGAAAAATGTAAAGATGTTGTGAAACCCATGTTTGAATAAGTGTTATGAGGGATTTATGATTGAAAAGAAATTTCTTCATTGTATGTATATGAGAAATTCCATGGCAAGACTAGAAAGAGTAGATTTTGAGGTTGCTTGTTGTAGCATGTTGTTGATTGGTCTTGATACAACCAAATTAAAAATGATGATTAGTATATAGGGAATGCACATGTTATGGAATTGTTGTCTAATTCTTGAAAACACATGTATTTGTATATGTATAATGGAAGTTTTGCATAGTAAATGTAAAGATTATTGTAGTATCTCTTAGGGTTGTATTATGATTTTACATTGATAAGAGATATGGGTTTGTTGATCACAATGGAAGATTGTATGGAGGAATTGAAAATGGATAATTGGATCACAAATGGAAGATTGTGTAGAGACACCAAAAATGGAAATATCAAAATGCGTGGATACGTATTGTATCGACACTCCATTATGTTGTTATTGCATATGATTTTGAATTGCATTTTTAGTTAATGCTTTAAGAAAAGAATTGTTTGTGAAACAAGATCATTTGACTTGCTTTGGGGTAACACGCATGTGTAAGTCCCAGGGGGTGTAGATTGGCATTGTTTAAGTTAATCTGAGTGTCCAGGGTGATGGACCAAAAATCACGCACGAAAGAGGTGACACGTGCCTTCCAATGAAAGACCAGTAAAGTGGTGAGAAGGTGCCACGTGCTTCCGGTGAAAGACCAGTAAAGTGGTGAGAAAGTACCGTGTGCCTTCCGGTGAAAGACCGATAAAGTGGGGTTCAGTAGAGCTTGTTAGGCCTACTGGTAGACACTAACCTAGGAATTTATTGAGTTGTTTACTGTCCCCTTGAAAATTATATTGGAAATTGTTGGGGCCTTGTGTTTCCAAATTTGCAGTGTGCGCATGACTTTTAAAAGATGATAAATACATTTTGAGCATAATATGGCATATGCATATATCTCATGAAATTGTATAAATTGTACATTCTTTGATAGATTTCTCTACTCGGCTTTGTGCTCACCCTATGGGATCTTGTATGGGAAAGAATGAGGTGATTCCGCCAAGTTAAAGGCGTGGAATATGTCTTGAGAGTACAAGGCTCTTTCCCTTTTTGGTTGTAATTATTTTGGAAAAACCAAGGGCTTAATATGTATGGGTTTGAGAACCACTTTTGTGTAACCGGGTTTAAGCCTTGGAATTTGTAGCCCTTGAGGGCGTTAATTTGCACTTGACTTATATTGCCACATGCTATAGATTCATATTCTAGAAATGTTGAATATATACTCGCATGTAAAACTTTTGTAAATCTCTTGATGTCTTAGTGAATGTACATGTTTGAGATTTAATGATGATGCTATGGATGAAACAATATAATATATATATATATGTATGCATGTATGTTCCATAAGTAATTTCGTTGGAATCATGACCTTGATTGTGGGTAATCTTGTGTCCTTCTTATGTAAATATTTCGGGGTGTTACAACTTGGTATCAGAGCTACCGGGTTTGAATACTTAGGGCTTGCTGGAAATGGGTGTTTTACCACAATAGGTTCATTTCATTAAACTAGGAGGTGTTTCATACTTTTAGTGTTATGTGATAACATGTTTATATGCCTAGATGGGTATGGGATTGAACTTTTAAGATGTTGTTTGCGTCCATTAGATTTCTTGAAGTCATATTAGAAGGGCACTTGATTAATGCCCATTTAATAAGAATTCTTGATATTTCGTGAGACAAATTTCATCGTAAGGGAGTAATCCGTATGTGTTTATGTGATTAAGTGTTTTACATGGAGTGAAACTAAGTGTTTACATGAGATAAAACTTATGAAATTAATGTGATGTGATCTGTGAGACGAAGTTGTAAGCACATATGTGTTGTAGTACTAAGTTGTTTATTGTTGTCCTTATTTAGGATGCCAGAAGGAGGTTGTGTGCGTGGTGGTAAAGGCGGGAGGCGTAGTAGGCCTCGTTGGGGTGTTCATGAGGTACCGATGCAAGAGAATGGATTCGGTCAAGCTAATGTTGCCGAACATGCAGGCCTCGCTAACGTGGCCGAGCAAATGAGACAAGCAAGAGTCCCCGAGCAAGCAGATCAAGCCGCTATGGGTGCCTTAGCGAGAGAAATGGCAATGGCATTGAGGGGATCTATGAACATGTTGAGGGTGGAGAATCAAGCCCGGGAGAATGTCGTGGAGACTAGAACGACTATCCTTACTAAGGAATTTTTGCGAGCTAAACCAGATGAGTTTCATGGGGGTCCAAGAAAGCAGATGAATGGTAGGAGCAAATGGTGAAGAAATTTGAAATGCTTCACATTCAAGATAGCGAGTTGAGAGTGACTCTAGCGAGTTACTACCTCAAGAGGGACGCGGGCCAGTGGTGGAAGTATGCCAAGGGTAGAGTGGAATCGACATGGAAAGCTTTTGTTACTGATTTCCAAGACAAATACCTGTCTCCCACTTCTAGGGAGAGATTAAGGCAAGAATTTCAAAACTTTCAAACAACTAAACCTATCTGTGGCCGAGTTTGAAGCGGCCTTTACTAGCTTGTCCCGGTTTGCACTGAAGTCGGTAGCAACGAAGGAACATCGATGCATAGAATTTGAGAAGAGGTTGAGACCGAAGATTTTGTTCAAGGTTTCCAGTAACATGATCTGGAACTATGACCGTCTTGTGAAGGTGGCTGCATATGTTGAGATCATGGTACAAGCCGAGGAAGAAAAACATCAAGGTTCAAAGCTTAGGGGTCAGGAGTCGTAGGGGGACTTTAGACCTAACAAGAAAAATAGTGGCTCCGTTTCATCCCAGCCCCAATCTCGGTAATCTAGATCTACGTTCCCACTGCCTAGCTCAGGTCTGGGAAATAGTGTTCAGGGCGGATTTACCTATTTCAAGTGTGGCCAACAAGGTCACAAAGCTAGTGTCTGCTCACAGAAAGGAGGAGAGCAGCAGATGTTACCACCACCACCACCTAACTGATCTCAGAGTCAGTCCTAGAGTAGAGGACAAGGGCCTACATGTTTTCAGTGTGGTCAGTCGGGGCACATAAGAAGAGCTTGCCCGCAATTGAGAGGCGCATTTGGCGTATGAAGGTTAAGGCAGACTCGGAGCCACCAGCAAGCTCATTCAGTTTAGGCCACCTGAGCTAATTAGGGAGCCACCTTGGCGCAGTCAATATAGTAGGTCTATGCTCCGAGAGATGAGCAGGTTAATCAGAGGCCATAGGGATAGATGTATGTTGTTATAGCGTCAGAACAGTTTCCAAGATCCTCTATTGTGAGAGGTAATTTTGCTGTGTTTAATTCGTTGGCTAGTGTGTTGATTGATACGGGTGTGTCATATTCATTTATATCTACTGCTTTTGCTTCTGCATTGGGGTTAGAGGTTGATCAGTTGGAGTCACCATTATGGGTTAAGTCACCGATTGGGGGTAAAGTGACATTGGGGCGAGTATGCCGCTCTTGTGAGATTTAGGTCGCAGATCGTCGACTCTCTTTTGATTTCATCATCTTAAACATGCATACTTTTGATGTTATATTAGGCATGGATTGGTTAACAAATTTCTGGGCTACTATAGATTGTCAGCGCCACCGAGTGTTCATATGTACACCTACTGGGGATTATTTTCATTTTCGATGTGATCGGGGTGATGGTTCGATTCCTCCGTTGTTTGACCTTAAAGGTCAAGGAGGACTTGATTTTATTTTATTTTTTTTTGTCATCTCCTTAGCCAGTGAGAGTAGCATGGTTCAGAATGATTTGCCAAGGACAGTTTGTGAATACCCTGATGTTTTTCCTAAAAATCTTACCGGGGTTGCCACCTCATCGGGAGATTGAGTTCTCCATTGACTTAGTGCCTGGCACGGCATCAATTTCCATGGCACCTTATAGATTTGTACCCGCCAAGTTGCATGATTTGAAGATTCAACTCTAAGAACTTTTAGACAAGGGCTTCATTGGCCCGTACATCACCTAGGGGAGCACCGACCTTATTTGCAAAAAAGAAGGATGGGTCTTTGCGGTTGTGTATTGATTACCACAAACTGAATAGAGTTACCGTCAAGAACAAGTACCCTGTCGCTTTGCGAAGATAGACTTGAAATTGAGGTATCACCAGTTAAGGGTTAGAGAGGAGGACATTCAGAAAACGGCATTTCGCAGGCGATATGGCCACTACAAATTTTTAGTAATGCCTTTCGATTTAACTAATGCACTGGCTTCCTTTATGGATGTGATGAATCGAGTCTTTCGAGAACTTTTGGACCGTTTTGTGGTTGTCTTTGTGGACGACATCTTGATTTATTCAGCTTCAGAGGAGAAACACGAACAACACTTGCAAACTGTACTTGACTTACTTAGGGTGCACCAATTGTATGCGAAGTTTGAGAAATGTGAATTTTGGTTGACAGAAGTAAAGTTTTAGGGGCATGTTGTGTCGGGAGATGAGGTAACGGTGAATTCTTCTAAAATAGAGGCCGTGCAAGATTAGAAGCAACCTAAGAATGTATTTGAAATTCGGAGTTTCTTAGGGTTAGCTGGGTATTATCGTCATTTCATAAGAGATTTCTCTAGACTAGTCGCACCTTTGACTAGATTGACGAGGAAGGGTATCAAATTTGTGTGGAACGAGACTTGTGAGAAGTCATTCCAAGAACTTAAGACTGGGTTGACCACTGCACCGGTTTTGATAATTCTGAAAAGAGGCTTGGGTTACATCGTTTATTATGATGGGTCCCGGGATAGGCTTGGTTGTGTGTTGATACAAGAGAGGAAAGTTGTGGCCTATGGTTCACGACAATTGAAAACTTATGAGAAGAACTAACCCACCCATGACTTAGAACTAGCGGCGGTTATTTTTGCCTTGAAGATTTGAAGGCACTATTTGTATGGTGAGAAGTTTGATGTTTTCTCCGACCATAAGAGTCTAAAGTATTTGTTTTCCTAAAAATACTTGAGTTTACGCCAATGGAGGTGGATGGAATTTATGGAAGATTATGATTTTGAGTTACACTATCATCCAAGGAAGGCCAATGTGGTGGCCGATGCCTTGAGTCAAAAATCTGTGAGTAGTTTGGCAAGTATGGCCATTCGGAAATGGGTTATGCTAGGCGATGTCGGTGAATTTGATTTGTATTTGGATGAGTCCAGCAAGGGTGCTACCTTATTTACTTTGATTTTACAACCTACCTTGGTTAGTAGAGTTATAGAGGCACAATAGGGTGACCGTGAGGTGGAGACAATCCGTGATAGGATCTCCAATGGGAAGGAAGAGAATGGTTTGAACATACACTCGGATTTGAGTGTGAGATATCTAGACCATGTGTTTGTGCCAAAATCTTGTAAAAAGGAGGTTCTCCAAGAATTTCATCATTTACGTCTTGCGGTACATCTAGGAGGCACAAAAATGTATCATGATCTTAGTCGTCAGTTTTAGTGGAGAGGTATAAAGTGTGATGTCATTTCGTTTGTTTCGAAATGCCTTATTTGTCAACAAGTGAAGGCCGAACACCAAAAGCCAGCGGGTTTGCTACAACCTTTAACGATAGCCGAATAGAAATGGGAGCATATTACCATGGATTTTGTAGTTAGACTTCCTAGAACACAACGGGGCAATGATGTTGTTTGGGTGGTCGTTGATAGATTGACTAAGTCCGCACACTTCATTCCTATGTGTACCAGTGATTCAATTGATTATCTAGCCGAGTTGTACATTAGAGATATAGTCTAACTTCATGGGATGCTGGTCACCATAGTCTCGGATAGAGACCCTCGTTTTACCGCCCAATTGTGGCAAAGCCTTCAAGAGGCGTTGGGAACTAAGTTGACCTTTAGCACTACTTACCATCCTCAAACCGATGGGCAGTTGGAGCGTACCATTCAAATTTTGGAGGACATGCTTAGAGCTTGTGTCCTTGATTTCAAGGGGTCTTGGGAGAGGCACTTGCTATTGGTCGAGTTTGCCTATAATAATAGTTATCAGGCAAGTATTGGGATGACGCCGTTTGAGGCCTTGTATGGCTAACCTTGTAGATCACCGGTTTGTTGGGCCGAAGTCGGAGATGCACCGATATTGGGCCCGGAGATTGTTAGAAAAACGATTGAGAAAGTTGCTCTTATCTGAAAGAGGTTAGTTACGGCTTAAATCCGACAAAAGAGCTATGCCGATAAGAGAAAACAACCTCTATCTTTTGAGGTTGGCGACCATATGTTTCTTAAAATCTCACCGAGGCCGGGTTTGATGAGATCTAGGAAGAGTGAAAAATTGTCTCCAAGGTTTATTGGATCCTTTGAGATATTAGAGCGGATTGGGGAAGTGGCATATTGTTAGCCTTACCGCCACAACTTGCTAAGATTCATGATGTGTTCCATATGTGTATGCTTAGAAAGTATGAACTCGACCTTTCACATGTACTTGATTGAGTTAACTAGGTAGACGAGGATGCCTCATATGAAAAACGGCCGGCTCAAATATTAGATACCCGAGAACAAGTGTTACAGGATAAGACTATACCATTAGTAAAGGTGTTGTGGAGACACCATGGGGTTGAGGAAGCAACGTCAGAGCGGGAGGTGGAAGTTTGCTCCAAGTATCCGGATTTATTTGAGAACGCTTAATTTGTTCTAAATTGTAAAATTTTCTTGGTATTTGGAATGAAGTATTTGAGTTGCTAACTACTTGTCATTTTGATTGTTGTTGTTTTCAAGCATGAGAGTTGTTGTAAAATTTTCACTATTGTTGTTGAACCTCATTCTTGAGATTATCGTTTTAGTTGTGGTTAGTCTTATTGCTAAGTCCCAAGAAACTATGATGTTGGTGAGGGAATGTTGTCAAGGTTGAAACCTCCGTGCAATTGTTGAATCTTTACAGCAAAAGTTGGGCATGGTGCCGTCGACTACCCATGATTGGGTTGGTTGCGAATTTTGGATCATGAAGATGGTTACTTAAATTCCATGTTATTGAGTATGGTTTTGGTTGTCGAGTAAATTCTAGGTTGATTATTGTCTTTTGTTACACTATTGGTGCTCTTTTTGATTTGTCTCTTAATTTTGGGGAAAAAATTTTCTAAGGTGGGGAGGTTGTGAGGACCGAGTACGTAACCCATTGTTTCTTTCTTTTATTCTTGATTAGTTAACTTGTGATAGGAGTGTCGGGGATTAAATTGAGGTCTCGTCGACCATTGGGTTCACCGTTTTTGAAACCTTCTTCAAATTCTCGCCTTTATTTTGCTCCGGAGCTGAATTTTGCTAGTTTCAAAAAGCGTGAGATTGTATCAGGGGTGTCTCGGGTTTAGCTTGTGTTTTTCCTGGGTGGAGGCAAGACTGTAAATGTGAGGCTTGGGCTGCATGTGCAGGAGTTGGGTCGCACATGCGAGAGGTGAGGCCGCATGTGCAGTAAGGTGAGGCCTCCAACTGGTTGGCTACTGCTTTTATTGCACAAGCAGAGGGAACGAGCAGGGAGGAGGTCCGCACATGCGGAAAGTACGGACCACACGTAAGGAAAGAGGCACGCACGTGCGGAAGTGTGCTGGGTCTGAAAAATCTGCTCTTTTCTTCACCTTGGGCTGAGTGTATCTCACTTTTTACACATCTCTCTCTCTAAAAATATGTTTTCCTCTACCTTCTCTGTACAAACCTCCACCCACCACCATAAATTCTTGATTTTTTCCAGCCCATTAGAGTTTTGACCCAACATCTTTCATTAATTTTGGAGAGCTAATCGAGGGCTTCGTTTTGTGCGGTGGATATTGGGTTTCCCACAACGTCAAATTTGAAGGTTTCTTCTCATTTCTTCTCTAAAACTTGAGGTAGGGATTTCTTTAGTTATACATACATTTTTTTTTTTTTTGCAAATCTATGCTTGTTTAGAGCTTGTCCTTGTGATTGAAATATATGGTATTGGGCTTATGAACTCGAAAGGGGCTTTAAAGTGGGTTTCCTCTATATTATTTTTATGTCATTAAGGATATTGAACTATGTGGTTGTATGTGTGAGTTGTTGGGCAAAAACCCTTTCAAAAATTGAGAAAAACCTAATTTTGGTGCAACCCCAGAAATTTGGGGATTTTAGAAAAATGTAAAGATGTTGTGAAACCCATGTTTGAATAAGTGCTATGAGGGATTTATGATTGAAAAGAAATTTCTTCATTATATGTATATGAGAAATTCCATGGCAAGACAAGAAAGAGTAGATTTTGAGGCTTGTTGTTGTAGCATGTTGTTGATTAGTCTTGATACAACCATATTAAAAATGATGATTAGCATATAGGGAATGCACATGTTGTGGAATTGTTGTCTAATTCTCGAAAACACATGTATTTGTATATGTATAATGGAAGTTTTGCATAGTAAATGTAAAGATTATTGTAGTATCTCTTGGGGTTGTATTATGACTTTACATTGATAAGAGATATGGGTTGTTGATCACAATGGAAGATTGTGTAAACGAATTGAAAATGGATAATTAGATCACAAATGGAAGATTGTGTGGAGACACCAAAAATGGAAATATCAAAATGCATGGATACGTATTGCATCAACACTCCATTATGTTGTTATTGTATATGATTTTGAATTGCATTTTTAGTTAATGCTTTGAGAAAAGAATTGTTCGTAAAACAAGGTCATTTGATTTGTTTTGAGGTAAATATGTGTGGTAAGTCCGGATAGGAGGTATAGATTGTTATTGTTTAAGTTAATCTAAGTGTCCAGGGTGATGGACCAAAAATCATGCGCGAAGGAGGTGCCACGTGCCTTCCAATGAAAGACCGGTAAAGTGGTGAGGAGGTGCCACGTGCCTTCCGCTGAGAGACTGGTAAAATAGTGAGGAGGTACCACGTGCCTTCTGGTGAAAGACTGGTAAAATGGAGTTTGGTAGAACTTGTTAGGCCTACTAGTGGACAGTAACCTAGGAATTTATTGAGTCATATTTACTGCCCCCTTGAAAATTATATTGGAAATTGTTAGGGCCTTATGTTTCCAAAATCTGCAGTGTGCACATGACTTTTAAAAGATGATAAATACATTTTGGGCATGATATGGCATATACATATATCTCACGAAATTGTATAAATTGTATATTCTTTGATAGATTTCTCTACTAGGCTTTGTGCTCACCCTATGGGATCTTGTGCAGGAAAGGATGGGGTAATTCTGCCAAATTAAAGGCGTGGAATATGTCTTGAGAGTACAAGGCTCTTACCCTTTTTGGTTGTAATTATTTTGGAAAAGCTAAGGGTTATGTATGGGTTTGAGAACTACTTTTGTGTAACCGGGCTTAAGTCTTGGAATTTGTAGCCCTTGAGGGCATTAATTTGCACTTGACTTATATTGTCACATGCTATATATTCATATTATAAAAATGTTGAATATATACTCGCATGTGAAATTTTTGTAAATCTCTTAATGTTTTAATAAATATACATGTTTGAGATTTAATGATGATGTTATAGATGACACAATATAATCTATGTATGTTCCGTAAGTAATTTCGTTGGAATCAAGACCTTGATTGTGGGTAATCTTGTGTCCTTATGTAAATATTTCAGGGTGTTACAAAAATGGTTCATAAAGAAATTATGAAAAATGATATACAAGCCTACTTCTACCTCCAATGATGTATAAATGATATGATTAGCTGATGATTAGAGAAGATATGAGAGAAAACGTTATTTTTAATATTCTAATTAATTGTCAAATCACCAAGCTTAGAAATTGAGTCTAATTTTTTTTAATCTTAAATAGTAGTGCTAAAAAATTATATCATGAGATTAGCAAAATTCACCATAATATAAATTGTCACAATATATGAAAACATGTATACATTTCATAAAATATATATTTTTTTTAATTTTTAGAACGGTAAATATAAATATAGTTGGTTCTCCAATTAGTATCGGTTAGTCGGAGACTAACCCCAAATCGAACTAGTATGGTTGGATTAATATTTTTAAATAAAATAGTACTACTTTAAATTAAAAGTTTAATTAGCCTATTACCCATATTATGCACGGATTAATAAATTAATTAATTCCCATGCAAAAATTATGTTTACAATAAAATAGACATACATTTCTTCTTGATGAATTTTGTAATTTTATTTTATCAATTAACCAATTACCTCATTATCCATTTTTTAAAATTCACTCAGCATATCTGTTTTGTAAAATTCAATCAATTAAAATTAGTTTAAATAAAAAAAATTAAATAAAAAATATAAAAAAAGGAAATATCAATAAATGACCCATATCTTTGAGTCACTCAAAGAAGACTTGATCTCGCTAGACACGACCTCTAAAACAATCCTCCTAATATTAGCTAACCATATTCGGCCATTTTTCAAGAAACTAGGCCAATTCAACATTTTATTGACCCTAAATTTGTTTTGTTGATTTGGCTTGAAGAGTTAGAGTTGGGAAATAAATATTAAAAATGTCCTAAAAGTTAAGCAATTTAACTTTTAAGCCAGCCCATGACTTAATCGTTAAAAAATTATCTTCGTTTATGCCTAACTTATAAATTAATTGACCTACTTATTTATTAAATTCATAAATAGCCTTACACCTAATCTTAAAAATTCATTGGTTCATAATAATAATTGTGAGGGTAATTTATATGGAAATTGGGCCGAGCTAGGTAAATGGGCCGTTGTAGGCCACAGTGCGAAGGGCTGAGTGAAATTTATTTAGGCCCGGAAGAGACTTAAGGTTAGCCCGGTCCAAAGACACCTTGAAGCTAGTCCGGTCTCGGATTTAGTCCGGTCATAACGCATTATAATTATACCGGTTGTAACTTTATAATTCGGTAGTTCGGTCTGATGAATAATAAATAAACCGAACTAATTATAGTTCGGCTTACTCTATAACTCATCATAACCATGATTACTTCGGTCATATGGAAGTCTAACCATGGTGAAACCATCCCACTTGGTCCAAGCAGTGAGGGGGGTGTTGAAAGATAAGCATTATCTTTCAGGAGTATGAATCCTAGGAGGACTTTACATGGAGGAGTAAAAGTCCTACTAGGATTGTACCACACGGAACCTATAAAAGCTCACAAACATTACCTATGGAAAGGTAACACAACTTTGACTTTCGAATACACAGAGCTTTTGCCTATTTGTCTAGTTTGCTGACTTAGGCATCGGAGAGGTTTCCGGCACACACCCGCCGGCTAGCTCACGTTTGTGTTTTCAAGTGATAGAGCGACGTCGTACAGAGGAACGCAGACTTGATCAACAGGATTATACGAGAATGTTTATTTCTTTCCCGTACAATTGACGCCGTCTGTGGGAATTCAGACAAGAACAAAACCTCTTGATCAAGCTTTTCCTCTTAAGAATGGGGGTTGGAAGACATACACCGCACTCACCCACACTTATTACAGATTTGCCCTCGCTCGGAGGGACCAAAAGAATAATACAGATTAATTAACTACGCAAGCTAATTAAATATTACAAATCCATTATATTAACAAATGAATTAACTAATTTGATCAAAACAATAAATCGCCTCGGGAAGAGGGCCAGACGCATCGCACGCTCGGGACTTGCTCGGAATCGCATTGCCATGCTTAGATTGCCTCTATTTTCCCTGCTTTGCATCTCAGAAGACTGCTACAGCCCTAGGAATACTTTCTTAGGTGCTGGAGATCACTACCGGCTGCTCAAAACTTCCACCGGCAGTGAATTGAGATCATCGGCACTGAATTAATCCATCGGTCAGAATTGATCGCGGTCGGCACTAAACACCGCCACGCAAGACTGAATACTCAGAACACGCAACTCACAGCAGCAGAGGGCAAATACTGGCATGGCAATGCAATTCCAACAATGTATGCACCAAACATACCCCTTATCATATTGATGACCCAAGGGAAGATGTGCCTCGGTTCTCGGACCACCAATCACGCATTTCCATGCATGATGGCCCAAAGAACCAAGTGTGCAACTTTGATTTCAAATGCATGCAATGCAAACAAGCACATAAGGGTGCTAAACCTCTATCACACACACTTCAAGAGGCCAAGCATGCACAATGCAATGCAATGAAGTCCTAAGCATGTCATCTATATGCAATATGAGCAATACAATATACTTATGCAAACATACAAGTGAACATGCAAGATAAGCATGCAAACCAATTGAAGGATGGACTTAAACATGAATTGGGCAACTCTAAAAAGGCTCAAAACAGTGGCCAAATGCTATAGAAGTGAAGACTAAGATACATGCAACACATGTACACATGCAAGCATACATAATCCAACACTTAGGCATAAACAAGACGACATTCAAGCACACTTGAAATGAGTTAAACATGGACAATTAGCATGCATAGAAAGCTCTGAAAATCATGCAAAATATGATGCTAAACCAAGCAACAAAGTAGGCTAAGCATGCAACAAGTGGCCCAAGTACTTAAGGCAAACCAATGAGGCATTGAACCACACATACTACAACCACACATGGTAACACTTAACCAATTAAAAACAGAGTTTTAACACATAAGACTAAGCCCAAAAGACCACTTAGATGGCATCTAAATGGCATGAATCCAAAGGCATGCACAAATGCTAAAGCATGAGGCATACAACACATGCTTTTAAAGCATTAAAGAGGCAACTAAGGCAAGCATACAAGCACACCAAAGGGACTGAAATGACATGCCAAATGGTTCCAAACCATCAAAATGAGGTAAGCAACACATGCTACACATGCATACTCAAAGGCTAGCAAGCCTAAAATGCAAAGGGGCTATATAATGCATGCCAAGATCAACCCAAATGACTATGGACAGAGCTAAAACATGTCAAAATAAGCATAAAACATTCATAAGTCTAAGCCTAAAGCATGCTCAAACTAGGGCTAACAACCTAGGCATGTTAAGGGACCAAAGAGGCATTACAAAGCAACCATGCAAAACATGCAAGGAGTACTAAAACCAACACTTAGCAATGTCATATTAGGGCATAATAAACATAAAATGCAGCCAAGACATGCTCTTCAAACATTCAAAACTAAGCTCCCTTAAGAGGCCAAATCTTGCCCTTTTCAAGGACATCAAGGAGAGGGGGTGGCCCTCTCCTTCTTAGGACTTTAAGGCATCATCTACACCACTGAAATCCCTCAAGATTTCAGTGATGAAGAGACCCAAACACCAAAATCCCGGATTTCAACAAAATAGCACAAAAATGAGGCCTTTTCAAGGCCTAAGGGTGGTCAAACCTCCCCAAAGCACAAAGTACCCTTAATAAACTATCAAGAGGACTAAAAAATAGAACTTTTTTGTATTAAACACTAAGCTTAAAAGTAGCTTTAAGATAGGTAAAAAAGGGATGCAAGAATGGGGTAAATAAAGCAAGCTTCTCACCCTTGTTGACCTTCATCACCAAAGATGATGTTGTTGCTTCCTTGAGCTCAAAACCAGTCAAGAACACCAAGAACAACCTCTTGGAACCTCAGAAACCAAGGAAAGGTGAAACACTAGGTGTTGATGTGCAATAGTAAGACACAAACACCTAGTCACACAAACAAGAGAGAAATATAGATATAGGATATGTGTTGAACCCTAACCCTAAAACCAGAGCTCCCTCTCACCTTTCTAACCAAAACTTTTCTAACCCTAATGCCAAGAGAGAAGGCCTTCTCTTATAGGCAACCATCTTGTAAAGCTTGTCAAACAAGCTTACCAAGAGGGCATCCCTCCATACATGTGTATGGAGGGGAAGCAAATGCCCAATAGCTGTTTGAAAATATCTCCAAAAGCAGCTGAACAGTAGTCGGCTGGGCAAAATTGTCATTTTGACAAAATTGGCTGCCGATCGGCACAAAAGAGTGCCGACCGGCACAATATAGTGCCGATGGCAACAACAACCAGCCGGTGGACTCTAGCCACTACCAGTGGTGTGTGGGGATGCCTCACAAGGCATTCCCTGCCCCTCCAAGGCAAGGCACATGTGTTTGGTGTAAAACCAAACACAAAACGGTCAAGTTCGGAGGTCCTAAGACAAGGCGCGTAGCCGAGAACTCCGGGAACTCCAAACAAACACAAACATAGATAATCACCGAGTGTTCAAGCGGTGACGTCCAGGTCTTGAGGTCGGTCAAAAATGGGGTGTCTACAGTTGCCCCTCTTTGACAGAACTCGGAAGTCATAACAATGACGAGAGTGAATGTCAAAGCCCAGAGACGACCCATTTTTGACAAGGCCGATGACTTGGACAAACATACAAAGCGCAAATGGTTGAACTCGCAAGCTGCCTATGTATCCCTTTAGGAATCAAACCAGCGTAGTTCACGCACAGGCATACAAGCCGCAGATAAGGTATGCGCCCGAAGGCAGGGGCAAAATGCAAGATAATGCAAGATGCCAAGCATAACTTATGATCATGCAAAGAAAGCTGTAATGAAGCACACATGCGACAGTTATAAGCTAGCATGCACCAAACTACACCACGATGCAGAAAGGATGTAAGAGAATTATGCAATTCTCAAAACGTCTCACGCGGAGGATACAATACCTGTGCGGCTCGTCCGGTTGCGCCGGCCTTAAATGAGCCGTTCATACAATATCGTGCCTGCAAAGAAAGCAAACTTAACAGGTACAATATTGTTAGCAATATGCATGACAATGCAAAATGAATGCAAAATGATATGCAATATATACAAAACTAAGTGTGAATAATGTAGCTAATATGCAATGCAATTGAAACTATATGCAATGCAAATGATATGCAATGTAACATGCAAGGCAATTGAAACTATGCAAACTACATGCAAAGCAATTGAATCATGATTCAATCACGAGCGGTTCGAAACCACACAAATCTCAAGTAGATTGATGGAAGTAACGAGTCCGTCTACCATAGAACGATGTCTGAACTATGAGTGATGTAGACGGACACAAGAACAAGTATTAGGTGGATTGACATAAGTGGGGTGACGACCCGCTGAGGAAAGAACAATGATCCTAATGCCAGATGCAACAATTACACTACAATGTAATATCTACAATGGATATGGCGTGTAGCCAAACCGTATCTCGCTTAGGAAAGGCATGTACACGTACAAACCATGTCTAACACAGAAAAGGTGCCGCAACCTCAAACCAAGTTCATCAAGGAGTAGGCGCGATACACATGCAAAACTGTGCTTTGACATGAAAAGTATGGGCATATACCAGACCAAGCTCAACAAGGAAAGGCGCAAGCCATAGATGGAAGTGATGCAATGGATGCATGCAAGCTACAATGCACTATGCAATGGAATGGACATTTACAGAAAATGTATGATATATACACTATATTACAATGAAATGCATGACATATGCATGGTTTTTTTTTGGTTTTTTGAAATGCATGACATATGCAGTATTTTTTTGATTTTTGATTTTTTTGAAATGCATGACATATGCAGTATTTACAATGATGCATGTTGTTTTTGTTGTTTTTTGAAACGCATGACACATGCAAATGATGCGATGCCTATGATTGTAGTTTTCCCTATCTTACCAAGAGGGCGATACACTAGGTTGGTTCAGTATCCAGAATTGAGGCGTAAACACGCCGCCTCAACCTATGGGGCTTCCATACGGATTTCAAGCCGAGGGTACACCCCCTGGGTATTTAAACCAGACTTTAGTCTCGAAAATCCCGAACCTTTGTGTTCTAGGCATAAGCCGTTCGAACTCTAGTTTTCACCGTCCCAGTTGGTCTCCTAGGAACTCACCGCAAACACAGACAGGTGGCTTTACCAGACCACCAAAAGTCGTTCGGGCACGACAAACACCGAAGGAATTGCACCTTCAGAGGATTTAAGGTCTCCTAGACCGGGATGCAAAAAAAGTATGCATGACAATGCATGTTTTCTTTTTATTTACATGATGCATGATGTTTTTTTTTTTTTGAAATGCGTGCTAACGCGCGACTTTTGAATGCATGCCAAATGCAATGAGGTGTGCATCTTAATGCACCGAAGGTCTTGCACCCCCCGAGGATTTAAGGTCTCCTAGACCATGCGTGTTTAAGGTCTCGCCAGACCGGGGGCAATGCGTGATTTGAGATGCGCGCGACAAGATGTCTTATTTGTGTAAGATTGCGCGATAGAATGCATGCCAAATGCAATGAGATCGCCAAAAATAAGCGCGATGCGTTAGACAACGCAAGTGCACAGGAACGTGCAATATGATGCATGCCAAATGCGATGAGGTGCACACCTTAATGCACCGAAGGTCTTGCACCTCTCGAGGATTTAAGGTCTCCTAGACCGTGCGTGTTTAAGGTCTCGCCGGACCAGGGTGGCAACTGATGAGGTGCGTGAAATAGCGCGATGGAATGCATGCCAAATGCAATGAGGTGCACCTTAATGCACCGAAGGTCTTGCACCTCCCGAGGATTTAAGGTCTCCTAGACCGTGCGCACGGTGAAGGTTTCGCACCCTCCAAGGATTTAAGGTCTCCTAGACCGTTCGTGTTTAAGGTCTTGCCAGACCCGGTGGGGCAACAATTACACAACACTTTAAGTGAATACGATGCAAATGAGTAAACTCGAACCAAACTACATCTCATGCAGCAAGGATTAAGCGAATTAAGCAATTCTCACGGCGCCTACGCGGAGAAGGCTAAAAGCGACTACCGAGAACACTCGGAGTCTTAAACACAACGTCTCTCTGCGTACCGCACGCAGGAGAGGAAAAAGCAAGGCAAAAAGAAACCTCTCAGCGTAGTACACGCGAGAGGAAAGAGAAAAGCCTCTCAGTGTAGTACACGCGAGAGGAGAAAGACAAAAAGGTCTCTCAGCGTAGTACACGCAAGAGGGGAAAGACAAAAAGCAAAAAGAAGCCTCTCAGCGTAGTACACGCGAGAGGGGGGAGACAAAAAACAAAAAGAAGCCTCTCAGCGTAGTACACGCGAGAGGGGGGGCAAAAGCAAAAAGAAGCCTCTCAGCGTAGTACACGCGAGAGGGAGGGGAGTGCTGACAACGCATACGGGACACGCATGCCAATGCAAATGAGACACGCATGCCGATGCAAATGGGGCAAATGAGACGCGCGTGTCTCAAAAGATGAAAAAAGGAGTGCAATGAGGTGCGCGTGCATCAAAGGGGATGCAGAACAATGCAAATGTGACACGCATGCCACACGAAAATGCAAAACGGTGCAAGTCGCAAGGGACGCGCAATACGGCGCGATGCGACGCACCGGACAATGTGATGGATGTGTGCAACGCATACGGGGCAACTTTTGAATCTTGTAAAAGATGAAAGGATACAAAAGGATACAATCTTTGCTTGAATCTTAGTGCCATGCACAGAGGACACGGTCCGAGGTCAAAACGGAGGCCGGTTGAGCATCTGAAGTACACTTTCTTGCACTTTCTTGAGCTATGAAGACCCAAAACTGCTCACATGGCCTAAACAAGGCTGTGGGAACATCACCGGCTGGCCACCGGCTGCAGAAAAGTTCCACCAGCACAATATTGTGCCAACCGGCACAAAATAGTGCCGACCGGCCAAAAATTGCTGAATCGGGGCAGTTTTGACATTTTGCCTCAGGTTTTATAAAATAGGGCTTGAAACCCTATTCTCTTCACTTCTATACCGCCGAAATTTCCTCCTCCTATCTCTCTAGAGCATTTTCTCTTCCTCTTTTCTCCGTTTTCTTTGCGTTCTAAGCCCATTTCGTTGTTCGATTCGCTTCCATCGCGTTTCGCACATTTTGAACTGAACAAAACTTTGTTTCGGTGCCTCTTTTGCTATTTCCACTTTTTGGGACTTGTTCCCCTCGATCTCCTCTCGATACCCGTGCCTTTTCACACTTTGACCTTCCCGGCCTTTCCCGACCCTCTCGGGGTTGACTTTTCGGTTGACCCTTCACATTCCGAGCCTATTTTCATTCCTCGACCATTTTTCCCACCATTCTTGACATGGCCGATGACGTTCCACGTGGCAGGACTCCCTCGGATCACGAGATGGATCCCGAGGTTGAGCTCCTCCCGTTGAGCGAGCGTCCTTTCGACCCGGTGACGTACCGCCCAGCGATTCATGTGCTACCACCGGATGGACTCCGCCATTTTCGTGGCTTCGACCGAGCACTAGACCCGGAGCTTCTCCTACGCGAGCCGACCTCTCACCTATCCTTTGGCGCTTCCGAGGTAACATCTTTTCTCTGCTTTACTTTCTGCAATGTAGAACTGTTTAACTGTCAACTGCCATAGTCGATTAGATTCTTTAATTGCTTTAGCTCTGATACTCTGATGCATTGTGTATTGTAGTTGACCACAAACAAACTTGCAACTGATATCTGTTTAAAACGGACACATGCACACACACTGCACTAGCCTCAATCACTCAAACCACGGCACACACCGTATTTCACTGCAAACTTACCGACACCCGGCACTTATTTGAATCTGAAAACAATATTGTATGCTGTATTTAAACTGAACCACACAAAACACGCTGACGCGTCACACGTTGTAGTTCACTTACTGGCACACTATAACCCGATATCTGCTTGAATCTGAAAAATGTGCACACATGCACCATATCTGTGTGCTGATCCTCACAAACACACTGACACATCACGGGCCGTAGTCCACCGTAGTACACTGAAACCTGATATCTACTTGGATCTAAAATATGTGTACACGTGCACCATGTTTACATTGCATTTACTCAAAACACGTCGACGCATCAAACCCTATAGTCCACCGTAGTATACTGAAACCCGGTATCTGCTTGGAATCTGAAAAACTTGCACGCATGCTAGATTTGTGTCGACTTTAACATGTTTCCTCAGAACTGTACATTTCATATTGCTTTGCAACCATTTGTTTGTAAACAGGGAGATTCCCATACCATCCGCGGGTATGGGAATGTCATGGCTCGAGATTGGTACTTGGAGCTTCCCGAGGCGGTTCGACGCATCGTGGACGAGGCGGGCTTTGGTTCCTTTGCAGGGTGACCGGCCATCGCTTCGAGCCTTTTCTAGCTGCTCTAGCAGAGAGGTGGTGGGACACCACCGATTCATTTCACCTGTCCGCGGCCGGGGACATGACGATAACCCCTTACGACTTCTCGGTGCTCACCGGCATCGGGGTAGGGGGTGATCCGATCCCCTTCGACACCGACATGGATGAGTGGACCGCCGTTCAGATCTACTTACTTGGTGCGGCTCCGCCTCTTGCACGTCCAGGTTTCGTCCGCTACTCCTGGTTCGAGGTGCAGTTCCGGGTGCAGCCTCTTCTTGTTGACGCAGCTCCGATGACTCAGGAGGCCGTGGATAGGTATGCACGCGGCTTTCTGATGTTTTTGCTAGGGACGACTCTCTTCGCCGATCGGGCGAACACAGTGCCCCTCTGCCTTCTCAGCGCGCTGGTGGATGTCCGGGACATCTTGCGTTTTGATTGGGGTGGCGCGGCTCTGGCCACTCTTTACGGGTACATGAGCTCGGTCTCCCGTGGTAGCGGGCAGTTGCTCGGAGGCTACTGGCGAGCTTGGGAGGTACGCCTTCTCCTCTGCTTTACATTTACATTTCAGACTTTCAGACTACGCATTAATCGCACACACCGCTGATCTGTTTACGCGGATCGTAGAGTATCGACACACGGCACACAGATACTACGCTTTAATCGACCGCATAATCGCTCACACGGTACACTCTGCTCAATACACTGCACAACACACGGCCCTGCTATTTCTGCTTTATTCTGTATTCTGCTTTATCTGATAAATGTTCTGACATCTGTCTTGCAATTGTGGGTTTACGCCTACTTCCCTAGGCTCGCTCCTGTACCTGATACAGAGACCCCTCTGGTCATCCCGTTCTCACACCGCTTCGACGGGAGGTGCACCCGGAGGCCGCGGGAGACATTCAGCTTCGCCGCATTACTTGACACCATTACTCTGCCGAGGTATGTTTTACTTGCGCTTTATTTAAGCTTCACTTTTCCATCAGATATTTGCAATACGAGGTAACAAGCGTATTTCAATTTCAGATCACTGGCGGCCCGTGGGCTCATCGCGGCGATAGTGCGGATCGGTTTGTTTGTTGAGACCTCGCGTTACAGATTTCTTTGGAGGCCCAGTTGTCGGGCTTGGTACTGGCGGCGCGCTTACGTCAGACCTTAGGGTTACCTGAGCAGATAGTCCCGGTGCATCTGTAGACACCCCATTTTTGACCAACCATAAGACTCAAACGTCACCGATTGAGCGCCCTGCCTCCAGACTTCCGAACTCTCTTCTGTGCCTTGTCTCGGTTTGCGAACCAGACTCGGTTTTCTCTGTTTTCTTTCCTGAGGGGAGGGAGTGGTCCTGTAGGCTATCTCTCAGTGGCCGTGAGCTACTTTTCGTGGCCGTAGGCCATTTTGCCCCTTTCGGAGCTCGGTTCCCGGTTTTCGGAGGCGTCAGGCCGTGTGCCTCGGTTCGGGACCGCCCAACCATCTCCGATTTCTCCGGTTTTCGGTGGGGACCTCTGTTTTACCATATTGAGGAACACTGGGGTCTCAGATACCCACTTCGTGGCCGAATGCCACTTTCGGTGCCTGCAGCCTATTTTCGGGACCCCGAACTGCGTGATTTGGGCCCCGAGCATTCATTTTGCATCGGTTTTTGTTCAATTTTGGCAGGTACCTCTGTTTTAGCATCAGGAAGATCACTGGAGGGTGGGAGGCCAGCAATTGTTCCAGAAAACCAGTTTCGCTCCTCCGGCGCCCGTTTTGCTCACTTTCGGGCCAGTGTTGAACACCCTAGTGATATTTTCTTCGAGCCGGGACTACATATTTGTGATGAGGGCACATGGGAGGACCCTAAAAAGTACTGGTCCGCCAGTAATTGTTACTTTCATTTTTGAGCCTCTCCTTCAAGTTCAATGTTGTGACTCCTGTTTTAGAGTTGCCAAATTCCAACCTCGAAACCTTGTTCTACACACATGGGAGGACCCTAAAAAGTTCTGGTCGGCCAGTAATTGTTACTTTCATTTTTGAGCCTCTCCTTCAAGTTCAATGTTGTGACTCCTGTTTCAGAGTTGCCAAATTCCAACCTTGGAACCTTGTTTTACACACCTGGGACGACACCAAAACATGGTGGTCGTGGCCAATTCTTCACTTTTTTTGGCCATGGCCGGCCAGGGGAGTGGTGGCCGATCGGTTGGGGTGGCCCGGCCACCTTCAAGAAATCCACTGCCGGCCACTTCGCTTTGAACCCTTTATACTGTCTACTGCTTAAAATATCCCTCCTCCGGGGATATTTTGGGAGGGAAAGCTTGGATGCATTTCCCTCCCCTTTTACACCCTTTTTGGTCCTCTTAAAGGGCTGGACAGCTCCTTTGTTGAGGTTACAAAATTTCATCTCAAGAGCCTCTCTTCAAAACCCTCCATTTCCATAGCCAAAAACCCTAAAAAAGCTTCAAGTTTCTAGCTCCTCTCTTCATCAACCCTAAGCACCACCATCACCACCTCCATTTCAGCAGCAAAGGAGTGATTTTCAAAGGCTAAGGATCAACAAATTGAAGCCAAGAAGCCACCAAAGTTAGATCTTCAAGGGTAAGACTCTACTTCCTTTTTTTGAGCACAATTTTGAGTCAATTCTTTACCCTATTTGCTTTTTGTTTTGGGCTCCGACCCCTGCTGGTTTTAGGATTATTTTGAGCCTCTCTACAACTTCGTAGAAGGGCTCATCTCTGTTTGGTGTCTCCATGATGCATCTCTTTCAATACCACTCTTTAGGCCAATAAATTGCATGCTTTGTTTGGCTTTTGAGTGATCCATTTTCGAGCCTGATATATACTGTGAGTGGGCCTATTTTGAACCCTTCTTCAACTTTGAAGAAGGGCTAAATCATGTTTGGCCTCTCTATCATGCACTTTCTTTGTAATCCTCCATATTTTTCGTAAAATTGCATGATTTATTTGGCCTATTTGTGATCTGATTTGGAGCATCTCATGAACTAATATTATGCTTATTTTGAGCCCCTATTCAACATTGAAGAAGGGCTCAACCTAGTTTTCATGCTCTACATGCCACTTGCTTTGAATTCATGTTCTACTCCTATTTGGCATGCCCCTTTGAGCTTATTTGGTTTCTGTTTTGAGTCTTCATCAGGCCTGGAAAGAGCCTTGTTTTTGCCTTCTCATAATTTTTTGTTAAGGGTTTTAGGCCATTTGGTGCATGCTTTTGGTACTTCATGTAATACCATCTTTGATTCCGTAAAATTGCATGCTTTGTTAGGCTTTCTTGGCTTCTGTTTTCAGCCTTCATCAGGCTTAGAAAGTGTCTTAAAATGACCCATTCTTCATGTTTTGTTAAGGGTCCAAGGTTGTTTGATGCATTCTTTTGGTACCTCATGTTATAGCCTTTGTTGGCTCATTATTTTGCATGCTATGTTTAGCCTATCTACATACTGAATTGGGGGATGTCATCTCTTGTAAATGTGCATATTTTTGGCCCCTCTTTAATTTTGTAGAACTGTGTTTTTCAGTTTGAGCATTGTATATACCACTTGCTTTGTAATTCTCCTATTTTCCCCCATTTTTTGCAAGCTCTTTTTGCCATACTTGTGATCATTGTTTGGCCATACTTTGTACTGAAAAAATGCTAGTTTAGGGGCTTCCTTGCTACTGTTTTACATATTATGTCCATATTATGCATGTTTAGTAGGGCTGTAGGCCGTTTCGGGTGCATAACATTGCATTTCGGGCATCGGGTGTAATTTTGTCATAATTCGGGGGCTATTTGTGCATCATTTTAGCTACTGAAATTTGCATTTTTCATATGCCATATGCCACGTTTCATTTGCATGCCATTTCATGTCAGATGTCGCCGCTATATGCGCCTCGGATTTCGAGGCAAATTTTGTTTTCATCTTTCGGCAGCTTATGTGAGTGTGGCTGAGGCTCTTTCATGTTAGTGTAAGCCCAATTTGTATTTTCCATGTCATTTTCATTGCGTATGCCACTGCCTTGGTTTGCGTGCCCGTGTGCACGCATTTCGAGGCAGCTCATTCTCATCTCTCGGCAGCTTATGTGAGTGCGGCTGAGGTCCTCTCATGTTAGTGTAAGCTCGATTTGTTATTTCATGCCTGTATGTCACCGCCTCGGTTTACGTGCCCGCGGGCATGCATTCCGAGACACTTCTTTTTTATCCGACGGCAGCCTATGTGAGTGTGGCTGAGGCCCTCTCACGTTGGTGTAAGCCCATCACTGCATTCCGTATGCCATTTCCTCGGTTTGTGTGCCCGTGGGCACCCATTTCAAGGCATTTCATTTTAGTCTCATTGTATATCATATTTCATGCCATTTTCTCGGTTTGCGTGCCCGTGGGCACGCATTTCGAGGCATCTCATTCCCATAACATTGTGTATGTTAGGATTGCATATTAGCTACATTTCATGCATACCATGCATATCGCATCGTGTTCGGGATAGGCGTTAACCCGGGCACGAAATGATCTTGGCGTTCGACCGAGTGACGGAACGGGTCTCAATTCCCAAGTCACCGACACTCCGGATTACCCATGATGGAGTTAGGTTTTATTGTAGCATTCATATGCATTCATCCTATATTGAGTTGTGCAATCCGACTCCTCGGCCATCATGCATCGATATGCGTGATTGGTGGCGCGAGGATCGAGGCATGCATATATTTGTGAAATACATTGCTATGTCCCTTTCTTGCTCTCTGTTGCAGCAAAATGAAGAATTAGCAACTTTCCGAGGTTTGGCACGCATTTCGAGAAACATTGCAAACAGAGGCTAATTGGGGCATCCCAGTGGATTTTCGAAAAGGCAGCCCAGCATACATCATTCAGCGGAGTCAAGGCAGTCCCTGGCTTGCATGCCAGTTTTACAATTTTTCTTAGTTAATTTGTTAATTAATTAGGAATTTGTACATTATTCGGATTGTAATATTCTTTCATTCAGGACTGTATATTTATTTGGACCCTCTGTGCGAGGGCATGATTGTAATAAGTGTGGGTGAGTGTGATGTATGTCTTCCAATCCCGCGTCTTTCTTCCCTTTTATTTACCCGCTTATGATGGTTAGAGATAGGGCATGTTTCAATTAGCATACAGTATGACAGCATGTTTGCATCATTCATCTGTTTTGCACGCACCAGGCTCGGCGCATCATACAAACTGCATTTGTATTTCAATTCCAAATTGAATACGTGTTAGTTGTAGCATTCCATATGCCATGTTTAGAATAGCCGAGCCTGCTATAGTTTGCATCTTTGCATGTGTTGCATTAGGCAATTCTGTGTATTTAGGATCATGCATGATTTCTAATCGGTTTTCTGTTTTGGCTTGAGTACTCGGTGAGTTTTATGCTTTAGCATCCTTGCATGCGTGTGAGTGACTGCTATGAAAAGCATGCTTACCATGAGGCTATGTGCTTATATGATATAACTGCCTTGAATGCCTGTGGGTGGAGGTTGAGTTATCTGAATAGGAATAATTCATCAAATGCTTGTTTTAAGCCCACTAGATAGTGGCAAAATCATTGTTTTCTTAAGCCCACCTGAGGGTGGCAAATCCGCGTCTTAGCCTACTTGCGGGTAGCACCATCAAACCATTTTCAAACAAACAAACATGAGATGTTAGCCCAATTCAGCGATTCATTTATACTTGTATGCTGCGGCATCACATAGTAACCTAGGCTAATAACCGAATAAGAACTCACAATGTTTTCAAAAACAGATATCATGGTTAGTAGAGGCCGGTCTTTTGACTGGCGAAGGGTGCTCACGATGTGACCTTCCCCAATCGCATCCAAGTTCCCGAGCCAACTTTGGTGATGACGGATACGCGGCCTTTTGGCACCGAGTCGGGTTTCCTAAATTTCCCATTTTAAAATATTTAGGTGGCGACATTATCCGCAAAGCGATCCATGTTTGGCACTTCTTTCAAAAATGCTTTTTCTCAAAACGACGGTCGGATTTGGACTCTTTGGTTCAAGATTTGGAATCGCGACAAAAATCGAGTCCAAATCAGAACGAGGTCCTCGCGGGCTTGTTACGCTTCGCGCACTGGGGATTTAGAGAACTTGACTCGAACTCGTGATATCTGGTTTTGACTACGCTTGTGTGTTTCTTTGCATTGCATTTGCATTGGTGCTTAGGACACCGTGGTTTGCCATATGTCATTCGAACGATTTGTCGGAGGCTTGTCTTGTCAAGTCATGTCCATAAGGCCGACGGCCTGGGCTCGACAAAGATGGGAACACAAACCCCGGTTTTTACCGGCACCCTTTGACCATTCGACCTAGTGCATATTCGGATCCATAGTGACTATTCCAAACTAGGACAAAGTTGCTTACCCGTTTATAGGTTGTTTGAAGCCATTGCGTCGTGTAGTGAAACCCTAGTTCCCGACAAAATAGGACAGAAACCCAACCCCAACATAGGGGTGTTTTTGCTCTCACTTATCTCGCTATGTGCTTGTTAGAGTCGTCTCACAGGAATGCATGTATCAGTTATGAGTTTGACGCGTGCGAACTGCGGACATCCGGTTTATGAGTTTGGGCATCAGGCCTGCGGGCATCATTCAGTGTCTGAGAATTAGTTGTCTGCGGATATCAGATTCAGTTTAGGGGAACAGTGATACAGGAACAGTGATCAGTGGTTGAGGACAGTGTATTTCCAGCTTATCCAATTGCGTGTTGTATGCCCGACTGTGTGTTGTGTGTATTTAAATTAAGCTGTTATGCTGCCCATTTTTTTGGTCATTTATTTTCTTTTTGCTTTATTATCTTTTTTTTTCTAGGGCAGTTTGTAGCACGATTGCTTCCGAGCCAGTCGATACTCCCCAAGCAATTTGGACACGAGGTCGCTGACTCAACCGATCCGAGGATCTAGTTGACGGACATCCAGTGTTCCACTCTTTACCCCCAGTCACCAGAAGAAGGCCGAGAAGGCACAGTGTGTCAGAGCACGGATCACCGGAACAACAGTCTACTCTAGTGTCAGACAGTCGGGTTGAGATTCCTGTTTCTGCTATAGAGATACACTTGCCGGTTATTCAGATGGAACAACAGAATCCAACAATGGAGGCGATGATGCGCCAGATGAATGAGAGCATGAAACAAATGCAAGATGATGCTATCCGCCAGGCGGAATTTTCTAAACAAGAAGTCATTATGGCTCAAAGCCTGAGCCGATCACTGACATAACAAAGAATGTGATCTGTTTCACACCAGTCCCTCCTCCACTAGGGGCGATCAGTTCCTCCTCCACCCGGCCTCATTACCGAAAGCAGATATTCATCGCCGTAATGCTCCTCCAAATCCCCAGAATACCCAGAACACCCAGAATACCCTCCCAAATCCACAGAACGCTCTGCCAAACTTCCAAAACACCCAAGAGGACACGGGTCTTCCAACGGGCTGCTCGCCGCTTCGCCAAGAATCGTCCAAAAATATTACACCCAATCACCCGGACTCTCCATTCGAAGTTCGAGGTAGACTCAGACTCAAATTGAGCAAGTTGGAAAAGCCCTTCAAGAAATCACAGGGGGTGAAGGCCATCCCAGATATTGAAGACGGCTACACTGATGTGGCTGTAACATTGCCAGACAAATTTAAGATGCCCCAGATCGATCGCTTTGATGGATCCGGGGACCCCATGGTTCATCTACGGCTGTTTTCAGACATCTTGCCAATGGGCCTAACCGCATTACGTAAACTCTCACCGCTTGGGTCAACCTCGTCAGAGTGGCCGCCAACCGGTATGCAAAGTTGATAATGATGTCAAGAGGAATCGATGAGTTGGTCAAGCTTCAAGGTAACAATATTCATATAATACTGATCGAGATTACAACACGTGATCTCGAGACAACAAGGCAGAATGTAAAGAGACTTTCTCGATTTTGTTACTCGGTGGAGAGCAAAGGCATCGATGATGACCTTAAGGCCAACCGATAAAGATCAACCGGATGATTGTGCGCAATCTCCAACCAAGGCTTATGCAGAAGATGATTGTAGTTCCTTCCCACCTTCGCAGACTTACATGATATGGGGTGCAAATTGAGGATGCTATGAAGCAAGGGTTGATTGACCAGACCGGATCACCCGAAGAACATTCAACCGTAATAATAACAATGCCCGAGTGGCTCTGCCAATACAAGAGCTTCAGAGGTCGGTATGGTCACCACCACTCCCCCTCCCCAACCAAGGCCCGCAGCGGCCACACCTTTTTCTGATGCATCTGGGAGCAGTAACCAAGCTTCAAGATACCAATCCAGGGGTCAATGAACCTTCTCCCCACTACATATGCCTTTGTCCAAGGTCCTCGGGGTTCTAGTCAGAAAGGGCATCAAACCCTTGGAACCGACGCCCCCTCCAAATCCAATCCCCCCTTCCCACCACCCAGCCACATATTGCAAATACCACCACCAACATGGTCCTGATATCCCCCAACGTTACAGGCTGTGCCATGAGATTCAAGACCTCATTGTCACAAACATCATTCTACCTCCCGAGAGACCCAACGTCACAACTAACCCACTCCCAAAGACATAACCAAGATCCACCCAAAAGAATCAATCTCATCCAAACTGGGGACGTGTCTTATGACCCTAGTATCTACATTACTCCCTCCCACCTACCCAAGCCGAAGGTGATCCTTCCTGATAGCACTGACTTGTGCATGATGGACACCTCCACAACCCAACCTGGGCCAAAGGTGGTGGCCAATTTAAAAATGGAACGGGCAAGCCCGAGAAGAGCAAAACTGTTGAGTCTGGGGTGGAGCAGTCTGAGAATTTAGCTGGCAGAGCTTATGATCCGAGTGGATATATCTTGTCAATGAGCCAGCCTAAGCTGAGTGTGGGGCCGCCGGAAGAGGCTGAATTGTGTATGATCCGGGGGGACAAACTTGAATCAGTGGGGGATGATCTGACAACGATGGAAGAGGACTTCGCCAACCTCCAGTTTTTCAACGACCAAGAATCAGGGGATGCATCAATCAACTGGTTCGAATACGAGGAGTCAGCAGAAGTCGTCGGGTGGTTGGATGATCAGCCAGATATTGTACCATTTGTGGCCGGAAGGGCCGAGGGTCAGATTGAATTGCCGGAGAGCGCCGGTACGAAGAATTTCGCTCAGGAGCAAGACACTTTGAAAACCGAACAATTAACGCTGGAGGAACAAGAAAAGAAATGGGATTCTGAGAGGATCCGAAAAGCAAAGAACCATGAGGAAGTTGAAAGTGCTGTAAGCACGAAAACTGAACATGCTGTGAGCATGTGGGAGGAAAATGCTGAGAGCGCAAACAAGCCCGAACCAGACAGGTGCCTGTTAAATGCTAATGGAATGTCGGCGGAAGATGACGACTTGTATCTCGCCCACACGTATTTAAGACGGGCGGGTGGCCAAACTGACAAAGACTGTATCTCAAGAGGTGGACCATATGACAAGAAGTGGGCGGTATTTCAAGCCCCCACACCTTGATCAACCCGAAGCATCGGGGAAAGATAAAGATGCGGAAAAACAGAGAGAGAAGCAAGTTAAAGAAGAGGTCGCATCAAGGAAGTAAAGAAAATACAAGCACATCTCCATCTGGGATCAAGTATGGCTTCAAGGGTGCATAGACAGTTGTCCTATCTCGCTATGGACAAGGCCAAACTCTCCATCGAAACTACACCAGAAAGCAACTGGTTGGTTTTTCCGGAGGAGGTTCCCCAAGATTGACCTTTTCGCATAGGAGCCGCTCGAGGGCGTGGATCATAACAGCACTCTCTACATCTCTCAGAGAATGCAAGGACAAATGGATTTCGATGGTACTTGTTGATACCGGGTCCGCTATCAATGTCTGCCCAGCCAGAACGGCGTATGCAATCGGGTTGAAGCCCGTAGACTTCACACCGACCACTCAAGTAATCAGAGCCTACGACAATACAAGTAGGGATGTCCTAGGGACAGTAAAAATCCAAACCAAGATTGGGCCTGGACAACACGAGGTAGATTTTCACGTCTTGGAGGTCCCTGCATCCTTTAACATGCTTTTGGGGCGACCCTGGTTGCATCAGGTGAAGGCCGTCTCATCTACTCTACATCAAATGGTGAAATACCCCTATGGAAAGGGAGTAGCCATTGTTTTTGGGAATTCATCAATCCATCCTCCTCCGGAGATATCTACGCCAGTCTTGGAGATTGAACACGGCATGGAAGACATGTTCATATCAGGATTTACTTTGGCTGAGGCCCGGGTGGTGCAAAACATTATGGCTGTGAATGAAGGTGTACGCGCTGCTCAATCCGGCCTACCTCATGAACAAGCTACAACATATCCCCGGATGGGATTGGGAAGAAGCGCAAGAAAGGAGTCGCAACGCTGAAGTGCCACATAACCCGTGATACCTTGATGGGCTATCCGCCCACCAAAGAGGACGGGTGAGGAGAGGAAAAGAAATGGCCGGCAGAGCTAAAGTGAAGCAGCCGAAGCTTTTGATCTAATGCAGCCCATCCAGTACCTGAACGGACGCTTTGTCGGGAGGGAAGACTTTCCATTTTATGCTTCCGAGCCATGGTTTAACGCGGAGAGGAAGCGCGTACCAGGTTTCGAAATCTTCTTCGACCTGCAACTATCCGGGGATGATGTTGCCACAGAGCATATAGACCCAACAACTGAGGTTGAGCAGAATAGGGTAGAGGATTCTGAGGGCACGGAATTGGAAATGGGGGTAGCACTGGCATGTCTCCTCTTTGATCCTCCGATCGACCAAGATTGCTTGGGGAATAACTTCATGGTCTCCATGATTGGATGAAATGGTCAGCCGAGCCAGCCTATCTTGGATGCATCAATCGCACCCTCTCTCACCTGGCAGTACGAGGAGGGATTTTTGTCCAGCAGCACCGGGTCAGGTAGTGAGCCGGAATTTGATTCTACCGAGTCCTGTGAGTCGGGATCAGATTCCGCCGACCGAGTCTGAAGTCCTGCACTGGGGTGTCAACCCGATGCCACACCCTACCTGTGTCAGTTTTTTCCTTTTCATTTGAGTCTGTTGTAACCGATGAATTGGATGATTTGGACGTGCCTAATGAGAATGAACTTCCTGTGGTTTCCGAGTACTTTTCTGTGCCCCTAATTTATTGCATTAATTTAGACTTTCAAAATTTTGATCAAAATGACGAGGACGAAGTTCCTCCGGTTTTACAACGTCTAATTGAGCAAGAGCAAGAGAGATTTGTTAAGCCATTAATGGATGAAATCATTTCCGTGAACATTGGTACTGAGGAGGACCCGCGGCTGGTCCAGATCGGGTCCACGTTGTCTTCGGAGGAACGCGAGCGCTTAGTCGCTTTATTAAAAGATTTCAAAGATGTTTTCGCGTGGTCCTACGAAGACATGCCCGAATCGATCCCGAGATTGCATAAGATCGATCCCCTTGACGCCGAGGTCGACCGTCAAGCAAAAGCTCAGAAGGATCCGCCCGGATTGGGCTCTTAAGATTAAGGAAGAGGTCACCAAGCAAATTGACGCAGGCTTCCTGCTAGTATCTGAATATCCGACTTGGTTGGCCAACATTGTTCCGATGCCAAAGAAAGATGGCAGGATTCGGGTGTGTGTAGACTTTAGGGATTTGAACAGAGCTAGTCCGAAGGACGACTTTCCCCTACCACACATCGATGAGTTAGTGGACTTCACAGCAGGGCATGCATTGCTCTCATTCATGGATGGCTTCTCAGGGTACAACCAGATAGTGATGGCGCCAGAAGATAGAGAAAAGACTACATTCACCACCCCGTGGGGAACATACTGCTACCGGGTAATGCCGTTTGGGTTAAAGAACGCTGGGGCTACTTATCAACGAGCCGCGACCACAATACTACATGATATGATCCACAAAGAGGTTGAGGTGTACGTGGACGACATGATTGTCAAGTCTAAGGAAAGAGAGGGCCACTACAATCAAGATTGCACAAGTTTTTCCAAAGGATCGTGGAATTTCGCATGCTAAACCTCGTAAATGTACATTTGGTGTTACAATGGGAAAATGTCAAGTTTCGACACGCAAAGGCATCGAGGTCGACGCTTCCAAAATCAAGGCCATCTTAGAAATGCCACCACCGAGGACTAAAAAGGAGGTGCGAGGCTTTCTGGGTAAAGTGCAATTCATAAGACGGTTTATTTCAAAACTAACCTTGACTTGTGAACCACTTTTTGGCCTCCTCAAGAAAGGAAAGAAGTTCCAATGGGACGGCCGATGTCAAGCTACATTTGAACAGATTAAAGAATATCTACAGAACCCACCCGTTTTATCACCACCAGAACCGGGGAAACCGTTGATTTTGTATCTGTCAGTGACTGAGACTACAATGGGCTGCATGCTTGCACAAGAATCAGAAGATAAGGTGGAGAGAGCCATCTATTATTTAAGCAAGAAGATGCTGGAATACGAGACCCGATATACACCGCTCGAAAAAGCTTGCTTAGCTCTGGTATGGGCTACCAGGAAGCTACGCACTACCTGTTAGCTCACTCTGTAATGTTGGTTTCACGACTAGATCCCATCAAATATCTTTTCGAGAAACCAGCGCTTACGGGTAGGCTAGCTCGTTGGTTGTTGTTGCTCTCAATTTGATCTCACATATGTGACGCGCAAGTCGAAAGGAAGAGATGGCGAGTTCCTTGCCGACCACTGCTGAGGGGGATGAAGCAGTTGAGTACCTATTCCCGGATGAATCAATTCCGCATATCGACGAGGAAACTTGGATAATGTACTTTGACGGAGCGCCAAATCAAGATATGGGATAGAGTGTTGCCGATAGCACCGACAATTCCTCAGATCCCCTAGCCTTCAAACTTCAGTTCAAAGTCTCAAATAATGAAGCAGAATACGAAGCGTGCATTGCTGGTTTGGAAGCAGCCCTAGAACTAGGGGCAAGACGGCTGGATGTCATTGGGGATTCGAACCTTGTTGTGTCTCAAGCTAAAGGAGACTGGAAAGTTAAAGAGGAAAATATGATGATGTATCACCAAACCTTGGATTTGCTGATTCCTCGGTTTGAAAAGCTAAGTTTTACTCATCTACTAAGAGAGAACAACAAGTTCGCAGATTCGCTAGCAACTCTATCATTTATGATAGACATCCTGCAGGAGTCCGGATGCGCCCATCATCATCGATCGAAATTTGTACCGCTTATGAGTCGATTGCACCATAGATGAAGTTCGTGACTTAACACCGTATTACGACATCCGGAACTTTTTGGAGAAAGAAACATACCCGCCAGGTAAATGCCAAAGACAAGAGAGCAATCAGAGAATGTCTCTTCATCATCTGCGGGGTAAACTATATAAACGAGGTCATCCGGGAATGCATAAAGCGTATGCGTTGATACGAAGAGTCAAAGCGCCGATGGAAGCCATCCCACGGGGTGAATGTGGTGCACACATGAATGGAGTGATGTTGGCACGGAAGATCCTTAGACAAGGTTATTCTTGGTCCACTATGGAGGAGGATTGTATTGGTTTCGTTCGGCCGCCATTAAATGTCAAATTCATGCAAATCGATGAACATTCCGCCCACAAAGCCGCATACAACATGACTTCACCATGGCCATTTTCTATCCGGGAATTGATGTAATCGAGTCGTACCAAGGGATCGAATGGGCATGAGTTCATCTTGGTAGCGATAGATTATTTCACAAAGTGGGTTGAGGCCCAATCTTACGCAGTTGAAAGCTTCACATCGTAAAATTCATCGAAACAACATCATCTCCGCCACGGGTCCCAAATGAAATAGTTTCGCATAATGGTTCCCACTTCAAGAAGGAGGTGATTGATTTGTTGGAGAAATACAATGTGGCTTTTCATAAGTCGCTTACTTACCGCAAAACCAACGGAGTAGCTTGAGGCCGCCAACAAGAACATCAAGCGATACTACAGAAGATGGTGGAAACTTATCGGACCGCCGATAAGCCGCTGCTTGCTGGGGGCTACAGGACTTCGATCGAATTTCTATCGGGCGACTCCGCACTCATTGGTCTATGGGATGGAGGCCGCTCGCTTATTGAGATTGAGGTCCGCATTACGAGTATTGGCCGAAAGTGCCGATAGCCGCGATTGGCAAAGCAGAATGATTTGAGGAACTCATGCTTTTCGATGAAAGAAGGCCGAAAGCACTGCATCACATCCAAGGTTATCAACACAGAATCGCCTGGCTTTCAACAAGAAGGTTAAGTCCAGAACTTGAAAGAAGGAGATTTGGTACTCAAGGACAACCGAAGCTTCCATCCACGACTCCAAGAGGCAAGTTCGACCTAATTGATCGGTCCTTACATCATCAAGTCAATCGTCGTGGAGCCGTGATTCAGATGGATCTAGATGGCTTAGAGTTTTCCCAACCGATCAATATGGACAAGTTGAAGAAATACTACCTCGAAGGCTCGCTAGGCCGAAAAAACCCGAAAGGGCGACCTAGGCAAAACTCGAGCATAGAAAAATTTGAAATTATAAAACCGAAGCTTGCAAGGTTGAAAACCCGCAAAGGGCGCCTTGGCAAAAGTTAGAGCGCAAAAGGAGAGTAAAATACCCGAGCGAACCTAAGCCCGAACTACGTAAGACTTGATTCCCATCTTTGGGATCGAGGCGCCTTTCATCTTGAAGTTCACCACAATCTTTTCCCCGATCAACTTTGTCCATTCCGATCATCTCGGCCATCTCTATTCATCAAGATTTATTGTGATCTCCCATGCAGTGTTATTCAGACTAGGGCAACTTTCCGCTATGAATTGCCAAGGCACTTTTCAAACTAGGGCAACTTTCCAGCTTGCTAGGATTCGGTTGTGCATCTCAAAGGATGATCTCAGCGTGTCCAGTTCTGATTCATATCGAAAATAGTTTTGAAAAGTTTTAATAAAAGTTGACTTTGTTCAAATTAATCTTTTTACAACTAAGACCATTTTTGGACCAAAAGTGGAGAATTTTCAGTACCACGACCTTCAATTTCATTGATTTCAAAACAGAGTTCTTTTGCTCTTGCATACAATTGAAGTTGCCTTTCATTACATTCATAACCAAAACTTGAAAGTACTAATAAAGTAATAAACTGGGCATAGTCAAGTCAGTGTCCTCGCCCCCCTTCTAGAGCTAGTTGAAGCCTCGATGCCAATCTAGGCCCAACCTGTGCTTCTTCGTTGAGCCAATCCCAGCACTCGCCAGATAAAGTGCAACTGAAAATAGGAGCAGGGCCGAAGGTCTAACTCTCCATGCCATGACTGTCGAGCCACCAGCGCGCCGAATCGAAATGTAGCCGATACTCTATCTCCGGTGGCAAGTCCGATCACGCCAACCGGGCGCAGAATACGAATGGGAAATAGAACACACGCGAGTCAAGCCGACAATAATCCCGACTGCCGACATGCTATAGCTCATTGCCGGAGATCGAGCCAAGGACAACGCCACGCAATCGCGATCCGCCGACAAGTTGCACATCCATTCAAACCACTAGCTCTCATCAGAGCATTCACTAGGCGTTAAGCCGAAAAGAAGTAGCCACTTGCCGAGTAAGGTGACAAGAGTCCACAACTTGCAATTTATCCATCAACCATATCTCGAGAAGGGATGAAAAATGAGAGAATAAAGAATAGAGAGATGCGATGAGAGAAAAGTAAGATGAGGGTTTTGTGAGAAAACCAAGCCCGAGGGCCGAGTGGTGTGAGTGAATATACATGTGAGCTTGGGTGGGAAACATTACAATGATGGTGGACTCCCCTTCAAACCTGGTTGTCTCGGTAGAAAGCATCCAAGCCCATCGTTGTCTCACCCAATGTCATGGCGATACAGCCTTCTTCCGATCCCTCAAGCCTCGGCGACTTCAATCAACGGTGCTAGCTCCTGAGCCCGAGACAAACAGAAAATGAGATAGTAGGCACAAGCAGAGGCGGTCTTTAGGAAGCCTTGCCAATAGTGGTTGCCGGGTCATCGCAGACGAGAATTTGTAAATCGTGCTCGGATATCCAACATGCCATCACCAATCGAGATCTAGCATCATGTGCATTAAGACCGCATATCCGCCCTAAGGTTTGGGCATAGCTAAAATTGAGTCATGCACTTCTCACCGCCTCGCTCAGGACTCCATCAAGATTTGAAAATCTTCAAAATAGGACATACCTCTTGCCCGCCAAAGCTAAAGACGCATCACCGGTTCCAAAACCTTGCCGCGGCATAGAGGAAAGGAAGATGCAAGGAGTCCGCCTAGCGTGAATAGTGCATTCAAGCCAAAACCCCTAAGTTCAATCCTCCGAGCCATCTAAAGAAGAAATCCAAGATGTGAGATTTTCTCGTGAGAAATGCCCATTTTTGCGAGGAAAGGTGATGAAATGAATGAGTTCCAAGGGTGGGGCTTTTATAGAGGGGCAAAACACTATTCAAAGGACACGTGTCAAATTTCTCGGAGGTCATGGAGAGGTGGCCGCCAGCCATCTATCCTAGTAGGCCGGCCACCCTCTAGGCTCCAAATGCAAATGTTTTCGGCCTCGCTGGTCCTATTTTTGCCCGAGGGAAGATTGAGGCACTTTCATGCATCGGGAATGTCGAAGGCCTCCATTTCTATCGCGATACATTCCACTATCCGCATTGTCCGTCCGGCACGCTTTTGTTGTGTTTTGCTTATCGAGTTGTTATTTTGTTTATCGAGTTGTAAGTTTTGTCGAGCTGTCGCATTTTGTGTTTTGAATTGTTACTTTTTGGTTATACAATTTTGTTAAGTCTTGTCTATTGAGTCGTTAACATTGTTGTACTTTGTTTATCGAGTTGTAAACTTGCTAAGATTCTATTATTTCTTAGTTTGTCAAGTTGTTTTGATTTGTTGCGTCGGTTCATTACCTGACCCGGTAAATACATGGGGCACATTTTCATTCGATTCCATTTTTGTGCAAAATGATGCGATACGGTGCTAAGAGTTTCAAATACAAACATCTTTTCAAAAGCTGTTTCATTCCATCATGTTTTTACAACAAAATAAAGGTACAAGTTTACGTAAAATAAACGCCTAACAATGCGCAGTGCTACAAACTACTAGCCAAAAAGTAAAATAAAGCAGAAATAACATCAAGATCCTCGAACGGAATGAAGAGGCCCTCTCATCCTCTTTATGGACAACCTCAAGACCATCATCACCATCCGGACGAGGCCATCCTCCCGATCCCTCACCGCCCGCCTCCCGAACCAAGACCGAGCCTCCCTCCCGAGAGATGTCTCGACACACGGTCTCATGACCTCCTCCTCCTCATCCTCGGCTACCGGGTGGGTGCCTCAAGGTCATGAGACGACCCCGCCTCGAGCTCCCAGTAAGGCCCGGATGGCCCAGACTCCTCGGGGCCCAAGACTGAGTAGGTCTAACACCGACCTCTCGAGAAGGCCCGGTGGCTCCACCTGGGTCAATATACAGGAGGCATCTCGAAAATGAAAAAGTGCAATACATCGCTCAAACATAGAAAGCAGCAAGTACATGATGAGTGGGGTGTGTGTCGATGTGTTCTACAATTATCAAGGCAAAGAGAGAATGCTCAAAACCAAAGATGTTAATAGAAATATGATAAATGCAAGAGAGATGAAGGGTACCGAAGCCCATGATGGACATCTGTGCCTCTCTACACGGACCATCCTCTGAGGCCACCACCCCAGCATCTCGTCTATGTCCCGAGGTGGCTGCACACAAGCTCAACTCATCAATAAATAAGCAACCAAAATGTCTCAGTGATAAATGAAAAAATGGTAGAACATACCGGTGGTGAGTCAGATCATCGACATATCTGCGTGACTGTGCATCGGAGGCTCTATAGGGATCGGAATCGAGAAGTAGTCCCATACCGCCAACTCGTCAACTCGCCGACATATCCGCCATCCAGATGATCGAGAGTCGAGGGATCGGAGGAATCGAATCGCTTACCTCTAGATGCACCACTGCTAGAAGAGGGATGTCCGCAAGACGGCACGACTCAAGATGGTGCGCCAAGGCCTCGGGCAGGAGCCCAGACTCCCCGGCCAAGGGGGCATCAGATATATGTGGCGATAGGTGGCGTAGTTCCCCTCAATGAGATGTAATAAAGCATCGGTGCACTGCATGTCCCTAGTGACCTCCTCAGTAGATAGCCTGTCGGCAGTCCGGATAGTGGGCGGAGGCACGCAGAGGGTCCCGAGAATCATACCCACACCGACGCCAAAGCGTTTCAAGAACCAAGCTCACCGACCGTCCTCGAGCAGGAACCTATACTGGGAACTAGTCGACCCTCCGGGGTACTAATTCTCGAGATCGTCGCCAAAGACTGCCCAGGGTTGCCAGGTGATCTGCGAATAACTAGTGTACAAATCAATCAGAAATCAAGAAATACAAAGCAGATCAAAGATGAAAATAAAAGGAACGAGAGTTACTAAATACCTTCACACGCCAAGCGGTGTCGTCGGCATCGTCCAGCAGAGAGAAGAGAGTCTCGAGGCCTCGAGTAGGTGCTCGCCCTCAAACATCAATGAAAATGAGTCATAGGAGGTCCCGCCACCTCCATCTCCGGCTAATGCGGGGGAAATATGATATACCCATAGCCGAGAAAAGAAGGCGGAATGTGAATACAAAGTGCTAAAGGCGGAATACATAATGCAAAGTGCGCCTGTGTGCGTGAATAAGTAATGAGGAGCAAAATGTAAATCAAGAGGACAGTAATGTACCTCCCAAGCTCTCCAAGATGTCACGAGTAAGTCCTCTGCATGCGAGAGATCGCGCTCATGTAACAATAAAGGGTAGCAGCCGCCACACTTTAATCATACCGATTGACTGTGGTAGGTCTACTAGTGCCCGCAAGAGATACCACCCGACCATGTTCCCTCTATCAAACAGAGTGGTGCCAAAGAGGAACAAGAGGAAACCACGGGTATACTGCTCGACCTCCTCGGGAGACTCAGGCTCCATCTGTGGCGGTCGAAAATAGGAAGAGAACCAAGTATACCGAATCCTCCCGGAAGCTCTGTCTACAGGCGGGAGTGCCCCCAATAGATGTATCCAAGCAGCCTCCCACTGACCCATATCTTCGTCAGGAATGGGTCCACCGCCCATGTTCAGGCCGGTGAGTACAAATGGTCTAGTGGGGTCATGGTCATATCCCCGGCCGCGTAAAATGGAAAGAATTGGTGGTGTCCCACCATCAAAGAAATGTCATGTTCAAGAATCGAGCTAGACAAGGTGTTCCCCAATCGAGCAGACTGGGTCAAGAATGTTCTACTCTAATCAAGTTGTGTTCACTTCAAATCTGGTCATGGT